>VYXD01005457.1:846124-1057822 GCA_013397195.1 Hylia prasina
CCCATTGTGGGTAGGACGCGCAGCCGTCACCGCTCGCTCTGCTGGCGGCCACCTGCAGCAAGATCGGCCCGCCGTCGCCGGAGGAGGATGAGGCCGCCGCCGCCGCCGCTGCCTCTCACTCTGCCGGAGCGGTGAGTGCCCGCCCCGCCGCTCTCGCACGGCCTGCCGGGGGGAGAGACAGCACAGCCAGCCCGCCCGCCCGGGGGGAGGGACGGGACACACGGCACTGCCCGCCCGGGGGGAGGGACGATAGCAGGGCCGACCTGCCAGGAGAGGGGTCCCCGGGCTCCCCTGCCTCTCCAGGAGGAGCCGGGCTCCCGGGAGGAGGAGGGAGCCAAGCTCCCCCCTCCCCCGCCATTGGGAGCGGCGCCTTCATTTACTTTCAAAAACGGGGGGAGGCGGGAAGCCTCCCTCCCCCGACCTTGGCACCGGAACGGCTCGCTCGGAACCCGGAGCGGCCGGGAGGCATCTCACCTCCACCTGAGTGCGCCCCCGGTATCCTCGCCAGGCTGTCAGCCTGGAACCGCGGAGCCGGGCAGGAACACAAAATGAAGGCTGGCTGTAGGGAAGGATGTAGTGAAGTAAAATGGCTGTTTAGAAGCGAATGCGGTGGTGGAAGGCTGCTTCCTGTATCGCGCTGTTTTTCTAGGGAGGGTTATCGTGCGGTTCCTCGCAGCATTTTCTGTCCTTATCTCTCATGCGCCGTCGCCTCTGAAAGGAGCCTTGATGACCTCGGGACCTGGTGTGATGAGATGGATCTTGCAGACTAGAAACGTATTCTTGTTGAAGCTAGTTTAACAATCCCCATAACAAAAGACTGATGTTCCTTAATGGGTCTAGCTAAATCTCGTGTTGACATATGCTCATAAAATTCAAAGAGATTATGCATTTCTAAATTACTGACACCTAAAAATATTGATATATTAAAAGAGAGTTCCAAAATACCATCTAAAATGACATGATGTAATTTTTTGGCCTTAGCCCTTGGAAAATTGCACATATTACCTCTAATTTTATTTTTTTTTTTTTACAAAAGCATCTTTAAAATTAGCAAAAAAACCCACGCCTTTTTCTTCTTTTAAAGCAAGTCTTGTGTTTTAAACTTGCTCTACAACAGCTTTTTGTGGTGTTAGGATTTTGTGAATAGGAAAAAAAACCTGCAAAGCAGTGTACTGATGGATGAAGTGGCTTTGGCAAGCTTTCAACAAATGTCAAAGTGTTAGTGGTAGAAGTTCCTAAATACTTGGTAAACTTTAAAATACTTTTCATTTGTGCATTACAGCTTACTACATAAAGGGAAGCTGAAGTACAATAGCTGTCTGAGGTCATACAGCAGGTTGTAGACTAATGACAGAGCTCAGAAATATATTAAGATTCCAACCCCTTTCAAGCATCCTTTGTGCCAAACCTATTTATTTGTTCAAGCAGTATGTTTTTAAAAATCCTTCTAGATGTTGTAAAGAGCCTGATCCTTCTAAGATTTGTTTCGTAATACTGGATGCACACGGTGTTGAAGAGCATAAACATATTGAAAAAGAAATGATGTTTAAATGCTTGCTTGCTTTCCTGTATCCACCTCTAAGGTTGTTCTCCTTGTACAGCTGGAATTGTGCATCTTGGAGGTGGATTGATGATTAGGATGAGCAGTAGGTCTGACAGGATACTAGAATGCTGATGCAGGACGAATGGTTCCCGGCAGTTCAAAATGGGCAAAGCAGTTTTGACGTGGTACTTCTTTACTCCTATTAAATTAATATGTTGTTGTGTTAATGTATAAGAGGCTTTTCAGGGGAAAGGAAATGCAATTCAAGAGAAGCCAAAATCTCAGTTAAAAACTGAGTGAATATAAGCTTACTCGCTACTTTCCATACATGCAGATAGGCCCTTCCTACATATCTCCTGTGAGTTAGGTTCTAGCATTCTGGTAATTTTTACACTCCTACAACATATCTCTTGAATGATGCAGAATATTTTGAGTGGAAACTAAATATAAATTGAAGGAGATACTTAACAGTAGCTGAACTAGACACTGGAGTTAATTAAGATGACCTTAATAAAGCGAGGGGAGGGACTAAAGGCCCTGAAACACATTCCTTATGACAAACAGAACAAAAGAGATTTAGTGCAATGAAGATTCTTTTTTCCTGGTCCCTTGTGTTTATCGTATTGGAGGGTGGAAGAAGGAGGAAGAAGCTAAAAAGGCTTAATTTGTAGGTACCTCCTAAGTCATATGGAAAATGAAATCTAAATGCACAGACAAACATAATTGTCTTCCTGCAGTTTGTGATGCTCATCTCTTTCCCAGGAGTATAGCTCAGTCAGTTTGAGACCTGTGCATGGGTGGTGATGCCTAATGTAGCACTGGGAGGGCAACTCTTTCCTGTTATATTCTATACCTGGACTGCAGTTCTGACTGCTGAACATCTGGTAGAATTCTCAAGCCACACAAATGGATAATAGAAGTCATACTAGGTATTTCCTCTTAGACAAGTTTAAAGAGCCTGCATGTAAAGGGAGAGCGATGCTGTTTCGGGGTTGTTTTGTTACTGTTTTACTGACATTTGCTCGGTAGAAACTGGCAGGGCTGGAGCCAGCATGCTGGGCTAGCATACTGCTTTCCTGGCTGAAATGGTATGCTGCAGCTGCTCCCCAAGAGACCAGCAGTATGATTTAAAAGCAACAGCAAAACTCCCATGGGAATGCAGGGAATATTGTGTGTCTGGGATTTGGGGAAGAGCTGAAGCAAATGTGATTGTGTTTGTAACGATCTAGTTGGCCCTGCTTTGAGCTCAGGGGTTGGACCAGGTGACCTTCAGAGGCCCTTTCCAGCTGAAATTATCCTGTGATTCTGTATCGGTATCTGAGTCCCGGCCTACTGTTCCAGTGGACATTGCTGTTACACCACTGAAAGAATTATTGAGGAAGTAAAAAGACTGTGTAATAAAAAGCAAATGAAGGCAAATGACAGAACTAAACTCAACCCTCTTCTCCTTTCCATCCTGCCCATGACCTGGCAGGCTGTCTTTAGACAACGAGGTTTTCGGCTTGGCTGATGATTCTGGTTGGAACTGTATTTCCTTTTGGATGAGGCACTAGCAGACATTACTGCTGATCTTGTCTTTGTGCATTGATGAACACTGCAGTCAGTTTTGACACCATGATTTACTCTGCCTAATGATCAACCAACACCAGTATGTTTCCTGATGGTGTTTGATGCTAATGTTGATGACCTTGAGTTTGTGGCTTGCTTTTCTCTGAGAATCTTTTCCCTGGTAGCCATACTGCTACATCCATGGTTGGTTCAAACACTTGCCATGGGAACTTCGCCTTGAATATTGCTGCCTTCTGCTTTGTGTGAGAGCCTTGCTGGGATGGTATGTGCTACTGCCTGACCTAGAATGACAGCTCACGTTTTGGCCTCTCAGGATATCTTTCTCTCTCTGGGGAGTTTAAAATCTGAGAAGTTTCAGTTTGGATTTTGCTTTTTCACTATTTATTCATGACTAATAATTCTATTTCAAACTTTGATATTTAGGATTATTTTTCATTTAGTTATAGATACTCTAGTTTCATTCCAGTGTAAACATCTTCGAAGATTTTAGAACTAGGTGAAAATGAGAAGCAAAGCAGAAGGTGGTAAAGCTATGCATAAGGGAGGAAACAAAAGAGCAGACAGATTTAGGTCAAACAGAGCCTTGATGGTCAGCTGTATGGTTGTAGTATGACCAGATGATTGTTTAAGAAGCTACAAAGCTGACATGATAACCAGTTGTTCATGTTCTCTTATTTCATTGTAATGCAAAGCTAAAGGCTGTCTTGGAACTCTCATGCTCCCAAG
Organism: Hylia prasina; assembly: GCA_013397195.1. Lineage (NCBI taxonomy): Eukaryota > Metazoa > Chordata > Aves > Passeriformes > Sylviidae > Hylia > Hylia prasina. The sequence goes on from VYXD01005457.1 coordinate 849,963, forward strand.
GGCCATTCTTATGGTTGTGCTGAGTGGGACTGGATATGTGAGGATAAGGTGCAAGACTGATGGGAGGTTTCATGGGAGGTCTGGAGGGTGGGTGAATTGGGAAGAGTGGCAGGCTGGCTGAGAAAACTGTTGGCTCTGACAGCTGCCTAAGAATGGCAGCTGTCACTGATGACTGCCCCAGTTGAGGTGTGTAGTTAGTTGTGTGAAGTGGGCTGCGCTGATTCGCTAGTCTTTAAAAAAAAAAGGTTGGGAGGAATGATTTATATGATCTATTTGTGTTGTTGCTTACCAACAAAATATGGAAAACATTTGGACAGGTTAATAATTAGCCTTTGTGGGGAAGATGAGTATAATTTCTCTGCTGTAAACTAAGGATTTCTGTGTGTCTTTTACAAGTAAAGGTTGGAGTGTTTTAAGACTTGCTTTGGCATATGTTGAGCTTTACAATTGAGTATCAGTGCCTCACAGAACTTAATTAAACTCTGGAATTCTAGTTGGTTTATGCCTCAGAAGATTAACCTGAGATGCACCTAGTTTAAACTCAGTTTAGGGGGAAATAGGAACAGTGCTGACAGGACAGACAAAGTGGAATGCATTTTAAATTTCATGTTTTCCACTGGGCAATATTATGCATGAATACCATGTGTCAGTTAACCATTCTACTTGGGTTTCTGGCCTATATGATCATTTTGAGGAGGCTCAGAATTACTCTGACATCCATTCTTGCTTTTGTGGGTGATAAGATAGCTCCTGATGCTGGCTTTCTGGATGTGAACAGATGCACCAGAATGTGCACTATAGCCACTGTAGAAAGTCTGCCTGGAATTGTCTTGGTTCTCTGTGTTCTTTACTTTTCCAAAACAAAGAAGTTTCACTAGAAACTAACAATATATTTGTCCTGCTGCTGTCCAGAAGCTCGCCTTTTAAAATGTTCTTTGATGTTTGTATTCCAATTACCTCTTTCTAATGCTGTATCAGAACCAAGTGTTGAAGCTTTTTTAGAAGAAGGTGCTTTAGGGATGTTCTTAAAATTTTTTGGTTTATTTCTGCTAATAGTTTTGGAGAAAGTAAGAAAATGAATGTATGGTTATTTCCATATTTAAAAACAGCATAGACAAAGAAGTTCTCTAATATTAAACATTAGTAAGAAGTCTAAGATTTCACAGAATGTTGAGGCTGGTAAGGATGTCTGGAGAACGTCTGATCTGCCCCTCCTTGCTCAAAGTAGAGTCAGTGAGAGGAAGTTGTTCAGAGCTGTGTCCAGTGGGTTTGAATACCTTCAAGGATAGAGACTCCAGTGTCTCTCTGGGCAGTGTGTTCCAGTGTTTGATAACCCATATGATATAAAAAAGGGCTTTTTCTTATATTATGGGGGACAGAGTCGAAAGCCTGACTAATGTGGTGATAAATAATATGTCTTGCCTAACCCCATCTACCAAGCTAGTCTTCTCATCGTACATAGGGCATTGTGAGGTTAGTTATTTCAGCATTATTTTCCCTTCTTAAGTGTAGGCTGACTGCTTCTGAACACTACTTCCCCCCCCAAGGTTATTTGAAGGTTAATTTTTTCAAGGTTTTTTCAAGGTTATTTTCAAGGTTATTTGCGCCATTGCCTTCCCAAAGATCAAGTTGTGGGTGACTGATCCCAGGTCCTCTTTCTTGTATTCTTGATGATTTGATAGACTCTTCAGCACCTGAGCTGAAAGCAGGAAGAAAACAAACTATTTCATTTCACAGAATGCTAGTTTGGCACGTAGTTATATTGAGATTCATATACTTATATATATTTAATAATTAATAAACTAAAGTTACCTGTGATGTAGTTAAAAATGTCTCCTTGTTGCCATTTCCTAACTCTTCAGCTTCCTTGTTTCTACTAAGGTCAGGGTTATTGTATTATCTTAATTTAGACAAGTTGTGAACTGCTGCTGATGATAACAAACTCTTGAGGTTTTGGCTCCGCTTGTCCATGTCAAGAAAAAATTTATAGATATTCTTTAATTGAGGCACAGTTATATTTCACCAGATTGGAGTTTCATTTTAAAATAAGATTTTAAGCAGCCCTAGATAATACATTTTTTCCTGAAATGCTCTTTGTTTTTTCCAACCATTTGATTTGGGCAGAAGTATTTCTCTAAATTGAGTGGCTTCATTGGCAGAGGGCTCGAACATGCAACAGAATTTATTTGCCTTAACAAACAGCTTTGTGTCAGCTGAACCACAGTGACTGATGTTGAACATGTTTTTAACCTGTGGCAAATACAAGATAGAATGTATTAGCTCATACTTTAATGAAAGAGTTGAAGCAAGTGCATTTTATCTTGTATTTGTAATGACCTAAGAATGCACAGATAGTTTACTGTAGCTTGGTAAACACATGGTATTATTAAACCTATGCATTAGAACCCTAACTCTTTCATAAAACAACAATTTGGATGAGGCAGTGTCCAATCTTCTTCATTAGGTGTGTGATTTTTAAATATTTAGGAGCTCGTGACTCATTATCTGTCCACCTCTGGTTGTTTGGCTGATGTTTTTGCTCCAGGACCAAATGGGGCAAAAGTGACCTTCTGAAAAGTACAGTAAAAAGCAGTCCACCAGCACAGATAAATGTTTGATAGACTTCAGTAATAAAATACTGATGGCTAATGACATGTGCCCATTTGACATGGTGAAATGCAGGTGTCTACAACAGATACCAGTTCTTACAGGGGTGTTTCTCCTCTTTCCTCCTCTCTATGTTACTTTGGTGAAGCATATTTTTTTATGAAGTCCTATCATTCAGTATGGTTTAGGTCACTTCTGAAAGGTATTTTGTCTTCTGTCTTTCTCTTATCTCCTTCTACATTTGACTTAATGTTGCTGTAATTTTTATCTAAGTATGTTGAACAAGACAGTTACTAGATTTTTATTTATCATCGCTAATGACTCTTCAGGGATGAGACTTTTCTCTCAGAGACATCTCTTTATTTTACTCACTGGAAATTATACAAGGACTGTTAAAGAATCAAAAGATAGGCTGAACAGTGGTTGTTGGTTTCACTCTTTGTTGGTACTTGACCTTTCTTCAGGTGGACTTATCATTTGATTTTAATTCATCCTATGCCTTGTATCAGCTACTCTCTTTGCTCTGTTCCTGTCCCTTTTTCTTGTTTCCTGATGCTGCTTCCAGTGAATTCCCCGTTGCTTCCTGTTCTCTCCTCCTTGGCTGAGTAGTGCTGAACTTTCCTCAGATCTTTGTCCCTTCCTCTTGAAACAGAGCCTTTGGATTGAAACAGTCCAGCCTTCTCTTAAAGGAACAGCTGCGAAATAACTGCTGCCTGAGTGTCAGTTGATAAGGAAAGTGTTGCTTTATCTCTACCCTCTAAATAATTTTCATGGAGGGATGAGACAGCAAACAAACCCGTGTATCTTGAATGTAAAGCTCAGCAAGTGACTGGGCTGCAGATATTGCTGCTCATATATCAGTGGCAGAACTTTTGAGTTAGTACAAAAGTGCTTAATTGCCTGAGAATGTAAAGAAAGGTTATTGCTCTTTAGTTAGCAGGAAAAGAAGTCCAAGAAATGTCTTGTCTCAACAGACTTTGTGAAAGAGCATAACAGTCAGTCTTGTTATGACAGGCTGATGATGACCATTTGAGATTAGAGAGCATCCTCAAATAATCTTTACCATATGGGGTTTTTTTTCATGCTTTAATGCTAGTAATTTTGATAGCTGCCAGATAGCTTCTTGAAAGCCTCACCCTCTTTTTGCTCCTCCCTCCACATGATTCAGCTGGTGGTGTCTGATACAGGCAGCTGTAAGAGCAATATGAGTAACAGGCATTTTATGTTGTATGTGTATCATAGCTTCATATCCTCATGCATGGCTGCTCTGAACTTCTCCATGGACTGACAAGTGCAATAAAAGAGTAGCTCTGTTGTGCTACAGTCATTACAGAGCAGGACTTGAGGGAAGATTTCACTAGATCATGAAAACGTGAGATGTGTGCCCAACGTGAAAATGCCGATATGGAAATCAACATATGTTTCAGGAGAAGAATAAAGTAGGTCATTTCCATATCACGAAGGAGACAGGTTCCCTTTGAAGTATTTCTGTGGAGGATATTACATATGAGCAGACACAGACATGTTACTGTGTATTAGATCTGTCCAGTTTAACCTAAGCTTTCAACATTTGCTTGTACGCTGTTTTCAATTAGTGGTAAATTATATCAGACTTTTAATGGCTTATGTTCCTTTTCCTTTCTCTGTTGTTCTAACAGCTATCAGCACATTATATTATACATTTATTTTATAATGACACACTTTAAACATATAACAATCATATTTTTGCTTTTGGTATTTTCTGACTGATGTTTACCTATGACTTCTGTGGGTCTTTTGGTATTTTATGAAACCTTCAGTTAATAGGTATTTATATGGTTGTGAATTGACTAGTTACGAACTTTCTTAGCAGCATTTCAGCAACTGATGTCTATGTGTAAACAGTATTAAACATGAGTGTATAAAGCTAATGTGGTAGCAGAGGAAAATGGAACTAGTTGCTTTCTTCTAGGTAAGATATGTGATATGGAATATTACATATGTGATATGAAATATTACATGTTTTTTCTTCTAGTATCCTAAGTTATGAGTTTAAAAGACTAAAAAATTAAAATGTTTTTTAAATGAAAGGTTAATCAGTATAAGAGGAAAAGAAAATAATAGAGAATGATTGTTCTCCTTTTTCTGTTTCTTTTCCTTGAAGTATTAAGGCCATAAAATTAGTTTTGTTCTGGTGATGCTGAATCTATTTACTAATATACTACCTGAAAAATTACGAATCACACTTACGAACCACAGAATATTTTGAGCTGGAAAGAATCCCCAGGGATCACTGAGTCCAGCTCTTAATAAGAGTCAATGGTCTATATCTTTGAGGACTGAAGAAGGCTGGCATTCTTTTGTTTTCTGCACAGTAATTATTTTTGGAGTTCTTGAGAAGAATTTAGGACCACGATATGTATTTCCTTATTGAAAATTAAGCTTGGTAAGCACAGCAAAACTTCTTCTAATAAGAGCTCAGACTTAAATACAGTATTTTTCCTTTGCATGTAAACATTGTAGTGTTATGGGCTGGAATAGGATAAGAATGTGAAACTAGTGAAGTCCCATCTAACAGTGTGAACTAAATTCACTCAGGTGCATACTGCAAGATTCTTTCAGACTGGCTAGGTTTCAGTGCTATGTCAGGAAAGAATTAGATGTGTGTTGTATTTTGCATGTCCTGGTTTTGTTCAAAAGGAAGTCAGAATGCAGCATCAGAAAAAGGTTGCAATACGTTCTGGTAACCTCCCTACCAGGAGCAATCACAGAATGAATGCAGAAGGACAAACCAGAGCTTTTCTTTATATGTCCTCTGGACTCTGCCAGAGAGACTAGATTTGTTTCACAGAGCTGAATTGGTTGTAAAACAAGTTAGTTACATGTTGCTAATATTAAGTTATTCCATTGGCTTACTGTAGTATGGTAAAACAGATGAGAAAAAACTTTACTTCATGTTTTTTAGATTGATGGTTACTTAGAATACCAAGCTGGTTGACTATGCAAATCTGTACTAAACGTTGCAGGATGTTAAATTTAGTTCTTAATACTCTATTCTGAAAAAGCTTGCTTTGGTAAAGAAAGGTAAGTGCAATATACCTCTTCTTTACTGAATAAAAGCCAAATGCATAATAGGCTCTTCAAACATCTGAGGTCTACTCTGAAACACTGGCCTTTTCTATTGTTCCAACTTAATGAAGATAGGGTTTTTTTTCCCTCCTAACTGGTGCATATGACTAATCCAAACATGATTTCAGTGTAAAAGTTCGTAGTCTAGAAGTCTTCCTCCTAGTGAAACTAACTCGTACAAGCTAATAAATACTAGAGCTTTGCATTATGTGTAACAAACTGAGGTTGTCCTATCTTTCCAACTGTGTGACTACATCACTTCTTAACATTCTCTGCACTGCTGGGAGTCAAAACATGCACAGATATAGAAGAGTTGAAAGGCAGTGGAGATCCAGGAGAGCTAGGCAACACTGGCTTCATGGCAATTCCTCCACTTTGCAATAGGTGCCTAGCTGGGCAAAGAGTGTTTCTAGGTCCCAGGGTGAGTTGGTGATGAGAACTCCAGCATCCCCTGCCAGCTCCCTCCTTCCCACAGCCAGGGGCTTGGGTTACCCAGCAGCCCTGCCACCAGAATAACCCTGCTGCTGGTCACCTGACATAGCCATGACATAGGAGCTGCATTTGACCTGTTCGCAAGCAGCGTGCAGTTCATGACCCACAGGCTGGCTACCCTGACTTAGGCATTAGATCACTTATAAAATCAGTATTTCATAGTTTTGATCCAGTTGCTGACGGTTATATAAGCTGTACTGCATGTTTTCCCATAGAGTGTCAATATCTAGTGTTGAATTGCATGACTGGTCTAACACAGTCTGTACAATGTTTGTTTTAATTTTTTGTTTTCTTTTTTCTTCTTATTCAGACAGGGGATTTGGCTTCTGTGCAATTAGCTGGAGCTCCAAACAGATGGGAGGTCTTGTCTGCAGCTCCTACCACTATAAAGGATGAAGCTGGTAATATAGTACAGATTCCAGGTGCTGCCACAGTAACTTCAAGTGCACAGTATGTCCTTCCTATTCAGAGTTTGCAAAATCAACAAATCTTTTCTGTTGCACCAGGATCAGATTCGTCGAATGGTACAGTGTCTAACGTACAATACCAAGTAATACCCCAGATCCAGACAGCGGATGGTCAGCAGGTTCAACTTGGCTTTGCAGCCTCTTCTGATAATAGCAGTATAAATCAAGAAACTGGTCAAATTCAGATCATTCCTGGCTCGAATCAAACCATCATTGCCTCTGGAACATCTTCAGCTAATATTCAGAATATCTTATCTGGTCAGTCTGGTCAAGTCCAGGTTCAGGGAGTTGCAATCGGTGGTTCGTCTTACCCTGGCCAAGCACAAGTGGTTGCTAACGTCCCTCTTGGACTGCCAGGAAATATTACTTTTGTACCCATTAATAGTGTTGATTTAGATTCTCTGGGACTTGGCAGTGGTTCTCAAACCATGACAGCAGGCATTAATGCAGATGGGCACTTGATAAATACCGGACAGGCCATGGATAGTTCAGATACTTCTGAAAGGACTGGTGAGCAAGTTTCTCCTGAAATTACAGAAACTGCCACTGATAATGACTTATTTGTGCCAACGTCATCTTCATCACAATTGCCCGTTACCATAGACAGTTCAAGTATATTGGAACAAAATGCAAATGACTTGACCACAGCCAGTGGTCAAGTTCATGGTTCTGATCTTCAGGGAAATTACATCCAGACGTCAGTCTCTGATGACACGCAGGCTCAAAATATTCAGGTCTCCACAGCACAGCCAATTGTACAACACATACAGCTACAAGAGTCACAGCAGCCAACCAGTCAAGCCCAGATTGTACAAGGTATTGCGCAACAGACAATCCACGGTGTTCAAGCAAGTCAAAGTATATCTCAACAGGCTCTTCAAAATCTTCAACTGCAGCTGAATCCTGGAACTTTCTTAATTCAGGCACAAACAGTGACCCCTTCTGGGCAGATAACCTGGCAGACATTTCAAGTGCAAGGAGTTCAGAACTTGCAGAACTTGCAAATTCAGAATGCGCCTGGTCAACAAATAACTCTGACCCCTGTGCAGACTCTCACTCTTGGTCAAGTTGCAGCAGGTGGTGCGTTGACATCAACTCCAGTTAGTCTAAGCACTGCTCAATTGCCAAATCTACAGACAGTTACAGTAAACTCTATAGATTCTGCTGGTATTCAGCTGCATCAAGGAGAAAATGCTGGCAGTCCTGCAGGTATTTATTTTACTCTTTTTGCAAAAGATTGTTTTTTTATTACTGCATGTTGTTGGTTTAAATGACAATAATCAAAAAAATCATTGTCTTGCTATTGAAGCCTGTGGAACACAGTGGGTTAAACATGGTGATGATAGATTTTATTTGAAACTGCTGTTCTGTTGGAAACTGTAATTGTAGAGCATAGTCCTACCTCGCTCCTTTTAGTATGAGGTCATGTAACTCCCAAGTAGTCATATTAGTTAACAGCACTAAAGTGTTTGTGCTTAAAGGTCTTACCCTGGAGATCTGTATACTAAATTGAAAAGAGGGGAAATCTGTCTATCAGCTGCCACTCTTCTAAGGCATCAGTATCATTAACATACCCGTTCTTCCTAGTCCTGAATAGATGAAGTTTCTATGGAAAATCCAAATATTTCTGTTTATGCACGTTTTCTCCCCTTAAAATTTTCAGACCCCCTGAGGTGCTGTTATTCATCTGCTTTTTGTTAAATTAATTTCCTGCTGATTTACTATCAGTGTTACTATGACGTAGGAAACTCATGTAAGGAGCAGTGAAACAAGCATGCAAGTATCAAAATGGAGGCTGTGCTTAAGAATATGTGTGAATTTTCAGTACTGCTTACTTGCATTATGTTGTAAAGAACAGTCATTAATTATTAGCATCACAGTGTTGTATCTCGGTGGAGAAGAAATAATTTTTTTAAAAATAGGTGTTTCTTAATGTGAGAAAAAAATAAACATGCCTGTTTATTTTTGGTAAATTTGATACAGTGTATTCCAAATTTCAGGGCATAACTACCTAAACAAAAAGAATAAGAGATGATTGTGGTTCAGGAGATTTTGCTATACCAGAAGCCATTTAAACACTTTATTGGGTTGTGCCCAAGCTAGTTAGGAGGGACAGAGTGAGCAGTAGAGGTCATTTGGGAGGGAACTGTTGCACAAAGTAGCTTGGGAATCACTGTTGTGCTATAATCATCCATAATGATCCAGCCCTCTGCTTCATCAAGATACTGAAAGAATAAATATTTAAGTAAAACATGCATGGTCTGTATTGTATGTCTATTTAAGGTTGTGAGAAGAATGCAATGTTAAATGAAACATGCCTTGAAGACCTGCTGAGTTTTGTTTCAAAAGGCTACTGATTATAGTACCTATATAGTTACTGATACTTCTGTATTCTATGTCAAGAAGCTTGCTTTCCCATTTGAAGTCTAAAACTTGAACTGAAAATGATATGCTGGGATGTTTTTTAGTTCATTTTGTTTTGGAATTGACTTCTGTATTATGAACTTACCATCAAGTAAAGTTATTCAGATCTAGATGAGCCTACTCTTCATTTCATTGTAGGCAACAGCACCAAAGGATTGTGCTCTGCTCACAGTATTTGCTCTTCTGTCTGATCTTAACTCTTACATTTTCTGTTTACAGTGACCACAGGAAATCTTGATTTGTCTCAATCACACATTGCCTATGAGGGTATAGACATCAGTAACAAATAAACATATATTCTGCATGTTAATACAGTTAAATTCAGATGTTGGAATTTAAGTCTCAGAAAATGAGGCCTTTACTAATTCTTATTAGCTCTCTAGCTAATACAAGGAGGATTATTTCTGAGATTTATGTTTTGTATAGGATCGTGTAGCTAATGGTATTGCTTGTGGAGTAATGTGGGAGAAACTTGCGAACAAGGATAGAGAGGAGAAGGAGAAAGAAAGCATAAACCCCCCAAACCAGCTCGGCACATGACAAAGAAGTTGAGTCTGATCTGTACTATGTATCATTTTGTCTCTTGATCGTTCTCGAGAGTGTTTCAATGGTAGTTTAATAAAATGCAAGGGAGTTCCATGAAGTATTCTTTTAACTGTATTCTTCTATACGGAATTTCACAGGGGAAGGCAAGAGACTAAATGGGATTTATGAAATGTGGTTAAATAGGGAGAAGTACTAGATGAATAACAGAAACTATTGCCTGAAGTGCATAGCTATAAACACCTGGTTATATTAAAGATAAGATGGAGATTTAGAGTGACATTTTTCCTACTTGGCTAGGAATAATAAATGGATTGGAAGGTATTAAAACTGCCATTCCCTAAATTTGGGGAGAATGTAATTGGTCCTTCATTTTAGAAGAAACTCACTTCACCACGGTAATGATTAGTGTGACACTGCTTATGACAAATTCAGACTGAATTATCTTGATTGAATTTCAGTGTCTTTTCTATATGCATCTGGTATTTTGTCTGAGAATCTTTTTCAGAGGTGTTCCACCCCTTCTTATTTATAACCCCTCACAACCTTTCTTCAGGTTGGAGAATAAATATGCAATTAGAAGCAGATTATGAAATCATAGGGGGTTTTTTTCAGTCAAAACTATATTGTTTTGCAAATAAGGAAAACCAGCTGAATTTTAAACTGAAAGGAGAAGGTAAGTGGAAGAGACAGCTGAATGAGAGAAGTTGAAGGGTGTGAAGCTACCTGATTCCTCTTTTTTGCCAACTACCAATGAGCTTGGAAGCACGATAAGAAGGGTTTCCCTGTATTTTCTCCCCCACGCTGGATAATGCACTCCTTCCATACCAAGTAGAGTCAGGCTGTATTTTCTGTTTTCATTTAAAAAAATTTGTCTACCTGAGGCAAAAATAAAAGGAACATATTCCTAGTTTTGTGTCAGAGATGGCTGGTAATTATCTGAAGTCCAGACAATGTACTTTGTTCTGTTAGCAGTGTAGCCCTGAAAACAGTTATGTTTTAGATTTTCGTTGTTGCAGCCCATTGTGTGAGAGGTGTTCTGCAAGGTTCACTCCCCAGGTCGGCAGCAAAGGACATCTATACTGTGCTTGAGTGTGAAGGAGGAAAAAATGTCTTTAACTAGGTCCTACATTTTGTTTACAGAATGAAGAGCCATTGAAACCCTAATACAAAGCTAGTAGCTTTGACCAGTAAATGTAGTTTTCTTTGAAAGATGTCTAGTAATTCTGCTTCTACCAAAGTGTCCATTCTACCATGCAGACATATGCATAGACCTGCATTGCAGTGAATTTGTTCTGAAAAGTCTTGGCTGAGCTTGTTTTGTCCTTAGGATGTTTATTAGAGCTCATATTCCTCCTTGTGTTAGTGTTGTGGTGACCAAGGGAAGGGTATTGGTCAGTCACAGCTGCAACTCTTCAGCGTTGATTTTCTAGCAAAAGACTGTATCAAATAGTATCTGTATATTAAGCACTGGCAGAGAGATACTTTCTCACCTGTGTTTTGGCTTCAGTCTTCTGGTCTTTAGAGGAAATTAAACCTGAGAAAGCTCTCTAGTAGTGTACTTCTTTTGTTGGCAGTTTGTAATAAAATACTGCATTGTGTATAACAAAAAGGGCCATTACATGCACAGTTCACATTACTCTTTAGTGTCTTGCCTGGTCAAGAAAGGTGGAGTTTTTTATTAGCATGCCTATATAGATTTCTTATGCAAATATTTCATATAATGTAGTGTTTATTTTGGAAAACTATCAGGAACTGAAATGTACCAACTTGGTCTTCATGTTTCTGATCCTGTAAGTTTTGTGGGCTTGGTAGAATTTTTAAGTTACTGGATTTTCCCCCCGTCCCCAAGCCATTGTCCAGCTGAAGGAAACTTAATGATGTTAATCAAATTCTAATTGTAATAGTGTCTCAGCTAATTTGTTAATGTACTGAATCAGTTTGGTATTGGTTATTTCCTGGGGGGGGAAAAAAAAAAAGGCAATTTTACCAGGTTTTACATAGGTTGCATAACTTGTTATAGGATGCTGGATAATTTTTTTTATATACTTCTTTTGACCATTGCAGTAGCACCTGAAGACACTAGCAAATGACCCGAAAGAAAGTAGCATTGGCTTGAGAATGGACTTTGCTGCTTATCAACTCAGATACACTCAGCTGGAAGATTCATTTATTTAAATAGAGAAAAACCCCTGCCCTACAAACAGTTTTCCAGGTTGGTCTACAGCTGGAGTCAAGTCAAAGGGATTCCTTTCAAAAGTTGACTCAAGTGTCACTCCAAAACTGAGGTCTTCATTTCTACACCTTTCTTCCCAGCTCCTCTTGTGTAGGAGTGTACACAGCTACTGAAGGACTCATCTGCCTGCTGCCATTGACCTTAGAGTCAGGCCTGGTGCTAACTTACAGCCAGCTGATAGTGAGTGGGAGTGGTTGGCTGTTTGTGGTGGTAACTTCATTCCATTCCTGCCGGAATCTGACGTCTTTGTCATGCTGGAGTAATTTAGCTACTCTAAATTTGACCAAAAAATTGGCTGGCAATTGTCAAGGTAAACAGTTGCCCAAGTGACAATTTATCTTTGATCTGCTGGTATCTTGTGAGGCTTTAGTCTAATACCTGTTTCCCAAAACAGTCTTAACTGCTGAAACAAACAAAATTTAATATGAAGTGCTCACAGTTTTACTTGCTGGGATGGTTGTTTCAATGTTCTAGTGCTTCCAATGAAGTATTGCAGAATGCTACTTAAAGCATAGCTTTCTTCTGGCATCTAGAACTTTTTAAAAAGTTTTGGCCGGTTTTCAGTGTTGCACAACTTAGTTTTTCCTCTTTAAGTTTCAGTTTTAACGTTATTAATTTTCATTTCAATTATGCCATTTTTCCTTCTAAGTCATTCTTTATAACAAGACTTTGAGACAAGGCCATGATATCACTATGAAACAGAATCTGATTTAAAAAATAAAATAGTCTTACAAAATGCATGAAGTAAACTGCAGCAATGATGTTAAGTAAATATTTTCATCTGACAACATCTGTCTATGGCTATCCAATTTTCATTTGAGGCATTTAGTTTGCATGTTATAAAATCAAACAGTTAAAAACAATTCTCCCCACTGTTTTTTTAATATGAAAATTAAATTGGAAACTGATGAATTTAAGTTAGTGCAGGAATTAGAGCTATTTATGTACCAGTCTTGTGTAAATAGTTTGCTGTCAGCATGCTTAAATTACGTTCCTTATTTTAGCATCATTTTCAAAGGAAATTAATAAATTGTGGAAGAATTAGATGATCATGCTTGTATGTGTTTTACAGTCATGCTTAGCACATAGTAAAGGATCTCAAAGATTATCTCAAAGTTTGCAGAACTTCAGTTAGTCTGGTTAATTTTTTAGTGCAATATCTATTGTTGTAGAATAGAATCACATTTTTTCTTCTAATTCTTGAAAATACTGAATTGTTGCATCCTTGCTCTGCATTAGTAGTTCATGGGCTGTTCTACTCTTTGTTCCAAAACAGCTGATTAATGAATTTTCTTACAGCTGGTGGTGGTGAGGTGAAAGTTTGTTGCACGTATGTTACTCCTAAGTAAATATATGTTGTGTATGCTGTGTTGTATATTGGTGAGAACCAATATAGGTTCTCAGAGTACAGGAGGTAAGCTTGAGTTACCTTAGTCTCAGATACCTCAGGATGTTCACAAAAGAATGTGTGACCAGTTGCAGGTACGCATTCCTTTTGCATTTTTCAAATACCCTTTTTACAAGATACGTTTGACACAAAATGAAAGCTCTCATACACCTGTGGGGATGTGTGGTATGTATCCATGGAGTGAAAGAGGGAAGGGATTTTATTTCCAGTACTGCTACAACTTAAGAAGAAGGCTGGAAACTTGTCTTCTGTCTTTTTGCAGTCTCAGCACTTTAGGGGCATTGTTTCAGGTTCTGTGCCGTTTTCTTGCCTTTTGAATCTCCTGGCAGGATCACATACTTTGGTTCTGATCTCTGAGATCAGAATGAAACTTGTCAGTGTATCTGAAGCATCTACTATGGACAATGACAGTCTTTTTATAAAGCCAGGAGTACTCACCAGGACCCTAGTTGTTTTGTTCAAGATTGCCCTCTTGAAGATCAGACTGGGTTGTAGGTGGGTTGTCTTTTACTGCTTGTAGAAGACTCACATTTTTTTCAAAAGGCAGTAATTTCAAGAGGAAAAGGAGATAAAAATACACATTGTCAATGACATCATCATGATTTATCATAGAGAAATGATAGTTCTCAACCCTGTAAAATTCATGCCAGTATTTAATTCATGTATTACAAGTATGTTTTGTACTTCATTTAATCAAAATGTTTTCCTGTATCCTAGTAAGACACTTGCTGTGCAGAACTCTCAAGTATATTGAATCAACAACGGTGTCATCATTGATTTAAATAAAAAAATTAGTTTTTAATCTAATTATTTGCATAATCTCATTTTGAGTGCACTAATTCTGTCCCTACTTCTTTCAGTCTTTGTTTACTCATTTTCAGTATTATCACAGTATTGGCTTTTTTCTAACCCACTGGAGCATTCACATGCCCAAAGGCTCGCAGCATTAAAACTGCAGAGAGCTCTTCAGCCTTCTCTTAAAAAGTGCCAAATGAAAATTATCCTAATCTGTTGATTTATTAAGTGTTTGCTTTGGTAGCTGTTTTTACATCTTCCTGACTTACTGTCAGTGGGAAGCTTTTCGGGGTTGTCTAGTAGTAGGACAATTATTTGGCTTTTACCTAAATACGGGACAGAAACGCTTACTGACAGTTCTGTCGTCCTGAATTACTGCTGAAAAGTCTGTTGTTTGACCCTAGTAGCAGTCTGATATTCTTCTATGTAGAAGTACTTAGCCCTGCTGGTCAGAGAATTCCCTGTGTCCTCTTGCTTTCCTTATATATTTCTGGAGTTCATGGCTTCTTCAATGTTAAGCATGATTGACTCTTCTTCCACCTATTTAGTTTGACCCTCTTGGATTTTCAGCTGTGAGAAGAACAGAAGTAAGTGGATGCTGCAGCAGGCATTACTGTCTGTAAGAATCTAGAATCTTGAATCTGTAGACAGCACATGTCAAGGGAGTACAGCTGCTGTAGGGCAAGTAACTGTTTCTTGATGCATAGTGTGCTCCTTGTGGTGGCACTGGCTAGAGCACTTTCATGATTTAAATACTTAAATATTTGCTTTAGAATGATGTATAGGATTACTTGGAGATGCACTATGTGGCTTTTCTTGCAAGGAAACAAATCTGTTGCTGTATTTTTAATCATTTTGCTGGTACTGCTTGACTACTGTAAGGTCCTGCTCTTAGGCTTGTACACAGCAGTTGTTTTTCCTCAGAAACTTAAAATCTGATTTAGAGCTATTGAATCTAGATGAGAATCTTTCTTCTGAGTTGAAGTTCACCAGCATTTCAAGGTGATGCTTTGCAGTGTACCTTATGTTGCCTTGTAATTTATTGTGTAATAAAAATGTCTAAATTCACACCTAAGATCTGGTGGCAAATCAGAGTAAAAATCATTAATTCTGTTGAGTTTCCTGTCTGAAAGACTTGAACAGCTGGTCAGCTAGTAGAGGGAGTTTAATTTAGATAGTTCAGTTTAGATGGGAAAGAACAAGAACAGTGTCTTAAGAAATTTAAATGTCTTTATTAAAAGCTTCCTCACATCTAGAGATTAAGGCAAGATGAGACGAGATTCCAAGGGAATGTGGGTTGAACTGTGGAGAAGACGGAAAGGAAATGGAAATTAACATCTCTTTTCTTGGGAAAGGTAGGAAGGGAAGCTTCTATTTGGGAAAATAAACTATTAGACATAATCGAAATGGCAGTCCAATTGTGCTTCTGTGAGGAAGTAGATGGGAAGGTATGTGCAATGCTGCTGCAAATCTGTTTTGAATTCAAAGATGATATTTCTGCTTCTCAGATCAGGAACTTGTTAAGCTTGGCTGAGTAAAAGGGCAGGTGGCTTTCAGCATCTAGGAAAAGCAGCTGAACTTGAAACTTGCAGTTTACAGACTGTTATGGTGTAATACTGAGTGTGCCTTTGTGACATTCTGCAAAGGCAGATATATTAAAAAAAATTGCATCCTCTTCCATTCTCAGTTCACCCCTGTTTTTTCTGCGGTTCTTGGGCAAACTAATAACTTTTTTCATAGATAAAGAAAATAACTTGTTCCTAAGTCCTGGTTGAGACAGACCAAGACATAATGTGAAGCTTAATTGATGCATTCATCTGATACCTGGAGAAGTAGGTAAATGACCTGGGTGTATCAGTGGGCAACAGTATTTCTCTCCACACTAGATTACAGTTCACATGTACTCAAGAATAGTTTAAACTGCGTTTACATCTGCCTTGTTTCATTCTCTCAATTTAGTCACTCTTCTCTGAAACCCTTTAAGCAAATCTCTTACTTACTGGTTTTGTTTGCTAAATACACTCAATCTTGTTCCATATTCTAGCCATCTCTGGGCTTTCCATGACTATGAAATACTACCTTTGGAACAAAATTGTTCACCAAGATCCCAATTTCCATCTTGAAAAAGCCAAACCTAAACCAAATGTAGCACACTAGACCAGAAGCAGAACTTGAACACAATATATGTTTTTCAGAATCTGTTGGTAGTTTAAAACAATATCTGTCTAAAATTACCTAGAGCTAAGCCTTGAACTTTAAAGTAAGGGCATATAGAAATTTGAAAGCATGGAAATAAGAGTAGTGAAGAAAATGTACCCTTTATTTAGCCTATGTTTAGTTGGTAGAAGACAAAAGTTGCCTCAAATTTGCTAGTGTTTGCATCAGCTTGTCATGACTTTAGGGATTATCTAAATTCTTTTAGGCCTCTTTTTTTGCAGAGATTATGTAAATTCTCTCAGTTGAGGCTGAATTAGAATGGAGCGCATGTAGAACACCAGGGAGAAATGTAGTCTCTGGTATCTACATGAATTTTCATGATCTCAAGTTCCATTGTATTGAAGAGCACATAATCTGCAGCTGTTCTCTGTAGTTTGCCCTTTCAACATCTTCATGAGTGGCACCCCTCCTTCCAAAAAATACTGGTGGAATTTTAACCTTATCTCTTGCAATAATGTAAAACCTACTTGGAGGGCAACAGACTCATTGGTTCTGAGGACCTGCTTTATGGTCACATTCACTGTGGGTTTTGGTGCAGTCCACACCACATCCTGGAGAGGCTCTATAAAGACTTTATCTGTTGATATTTCTTTTAATTGTGTTTTGTTTAAAGTATAGTCTACATAGATAAGTATTAAAAAGTCCTGTTTGTAAATTGCCAGTTTATGTTGTACTTTTTTGTGTGCCAGGAGTAGAGGATAGTCCTTCTGATGAACAACTAAAGCAATAGCTACACTTTCTGCCTTACCAAGATAACCAGAAAGCGCAGCAGAAAATTTAAAAAAATTAAAAACACAATACTACTTCGTCTTCATTTCAGTTTTGCATTCTTTAGGATAATGCTATCAACTATTGTATATCTATGTAAATTGTTGTCTTCTCCAGTGTCCTCAACTGTTAGGAATGTTTTGTCTGTCCTGCCTTTTTTTTTTGTCCAAATGCATCTATCATTATAAAACTACTGTAAGTCTGTGTGCTGCTGCAGTAGTGATGGTGATTGGAAGAAACTGAGAATACAGAGATACTAATGAAAAAGTGGAAGGAACTCATAACAGAAGTTTGTAAAGTGGAATGGACATTGCACAGAAGGTAGAAAGTCATGGATAGTGGCATGCAGTAATAGCCTTTCTGGACATGCTTCTGCTCTTAGATATATCTCTAACATTAGAGTGTGACTTTGGGAGGTCAGTGTAATAGGAGAAATCATATGCAACGTTTGACTTCAGTAGTGGAGTTGGGTCTTGGGAGCACAGATCCATACCCTAATTTGTTCCATTCATCTTTGCATACCTCTTTTGAAGTGTATGTATGCAGTCTTAACTGGATTCAGCTACTGACTTTGCAGGCACACACACTGTATGCCACTGTCTAATGTTAGTGAGATCATACTGAAATTAACTTCTTAAAACAGTGTGTTATTTTATTAACAGTACTTTAATTCTTATTTTAAACAAAACCAGAATTTATACAGTGTACATTTTGTGCTACATTTGATTAGTAAAATAATTTTGAGTATAGTGTGTAATATGCAGTCCTAAAGAACTGGTTGGAGACTTGCACTGGCCTGTGCTGGCAGCCTTGCTGCCATGCTGTATTTAAATTCCTATAATGTGCCCTTTTATGCAAGAGTGAATCAGGCTTTTGCTTTTTTCTAAAGTTGCTCTAAGTGAATGTATTAGTATACTTAGTAGTTATTTGAAAGATAATTCTAAAAACTTCGTTTTATAATGATTTAATGTTTGCTTATACAAAATTAATTTTATATAGAACATACCGATAATAAAGTTATTTTTTAACTGAGTTTCAGAAGATAGCTTAATTTGGTAGGAAAGGTAGTTTGATGGCTCATGCAGAAGACATGAAGTTGCCACAGGTTTTCTAGGTCTTCACATGAAAGATATTTATTGTGGTGCTGTCTGAAATTGTGAACTTGTGATGGTGACAGTGAAGCTCAGTGTGCGCGTGACTTTGGGCAAGCTTAACACAGTAGTACCACGTGTGTAAAAAAATCAGCAGATGTGAGTATGCTTGCTCCTGGATTCCCACAGCTCAGAGCCTGTCATATTCATGCAAACTTAGTTTCTAACATTGGCTTTTGCAGCCAAACCAGATAAACATTCTAGACTTCCTGGTTTTGACCTGGATTTCTCTTCCCAATGCAGTGGTTTCCTAGAGAATTACTTTAACTGTAGTCACATCAGTGATGTAGGATACAGGACAGTCCTGCATATGGTAATATGTGTGCAAAAGAAAGGCAGACTGTGGTGTTGGGGGTGACTGGGCTGAGACTGTATTAGCATCAAGAAAATTTTTGTGTAGCAATATCCTTTGTCTCTAAACAGATGAATGCTGGAGATGATTTTGAATGTAGACTAGGTAACTATTACTCTTTACATATTTTGTCATTGGTTTCTTTCCTGATCTCTCTTGGGACAGGATGCTCTTTATCATATGATCCAGTACAGTTTTTCTTATGTTTTATCATGCAATCTGTGCAGCTTTGTCTTCATTATAAAGATATGATGGCTGATGCACTGACTCCCAGAAAGAGCTTAGAGTGGCCACAATGCTCAGTTAAGGTTTCAGTGTTTAAGGATAGAAGTCTATGTGATAACTGAGTTTGTTTTGCTGAAAAAGCAGTCTCCTGAATGTGTCCAGAGAGATAGACAGATGTTAGTTTGAAGCTTCAACAAAATTTTAAAATTAAATAAATAAAAACCCCAGCCTAAATTATTGGTTTGCCTATTAGTTTGTGCTAGTGGCTAATCATTTTCACAGAAAAAATGCAAAGTAAACTGCTCTGCTGAACCAAAGAAGGGGCTGGGGTTCAGCTTTCCAAAATGATAGATACAAACTTTTTTTGGCATCCAGACTTTTAAGTCCACTGAGGATAAAGTAGTGTTTGAGGGGAAGATGTTCCTATTAAAATGTAAATTTGTTTAAAGAGTTGTTGTTATGATGCTGTAATTATTTCTTGGATTAGATTGAATGCTCTGTAGAGAGAGGGTACACATACTTGCAAATGTCCATCTGATAAGGAATAATTAGGAGGCCTTTTTGCATCCGTGAAACTGCTAAGACCTTTTTTGACTATTGGTATATCAAAACATTGAAGCGGCTCATGTGTTGCTTATCTCTGTCTAATGCTGAATAACATTCTTCCCTAAATGTTTTCTTTTCTATGTATTGTGCAGAAGATGTACATTCCAGGTGAAAAGGGGAAATGGAACAAAAACATTAATTTATTTGTTTTCCTTAGGTATCTTGGTCTTTCCCAGGTGAAAGCCTTTTATTAGATTGATTTCTCACAGTACTTTATCTCTGTGCACACTAAAAACCTCTGAAGACCATTTAGGAAGGCTGTTGCTACTATATGTGACACTAATTCAGAAATGCTGTGAAAACAGAAATGGCTACTCAGGATCATTTGAAACACGTGTTTACATTTTCTTCAACCTCTGTCCAACCTCTTGTTGCTCAGTTTTTCCCAAATTTCAAGCAAGCAATATTATCTTGGTGACAGCATTGCCCACCAAGAACAGTTCAATCAAACTGTAATACTTTGTTATAGCTTATCTTCAACTTTGAAATGTATGATAAGATAAACTTTAAATACAGGTTACAAGGGCACAGAAGCAACGTCAGAATGCACTTAAGGATGTTGACTTTTGACTGACACAGTGCTCTCAAGAATAAAAAGATTTGATCATTATGGTTTCCTTTCTATGTATTTAATGGGTTACTTATGGATCTGTGTTTGTTCTTTTTCTCAGATATTAGGATTAAAGAAGAGGATCCTGATCCAGAAGAGTGGCAGCTCAGTGGTGATTCTACACTGAATACTAATGATCTAACACATTTGAGAGTACAGGTTGTAGATGAGGAAGGGGACCAACCACATCAGGAAGGAAAAAGACTGCGACGAGTAGCATGTACATGTCCCAACTGCAAAGAAGGTGGTGGCAGGTATGTAAAGTTCATTGTCATTTCACACATATAATGATGAAAAATGAATAATAGGCAAGAAAAAAATGAGCTTTTGTTAACAGCAGTTGTCTGCAGTGAGAGGAAACTATAGGCTTATGTAAAAGGGTTTATGCAATAAAGGACTACCACTTTCATTTTGGGGTTTGCAGATGAAGAAGCAGATTATTCCATCCTTTCTGAGTTACTCCTTTGAGATTAGTTGAAAAAACGTGAGTTAGATGTCACCTAGTACAAGTGAGGGGGATGGAACATTGCCCTAAAAATATGAAAGTAAAATATTTCAGAATATGCACATCTGTGATTGGCTCCCTCTCATATGTCAAGAACTCGATCAAATCCTGTGTTCCTGCATTTCCTCAGTGACTGAGCATTTTTTTCCGCTGTTTAATTGCTCTAGAGTGTTACAAAAGTAGTTTTCCTAGTTTTCTTATTTACTAGTTTCCTAGGAAAAACAAGGTTTGTATAATATAACAAGGTTTGTGTAACTCTATATAACAAATTTTGAACTGTTATGAAAGGGGTAGGGTAATAAGCTGCCTTTTACAAATGAAAATATTTAGTTGTGTTTGTGCTTGAGAGAATTGGGAAGGGGTTTCTTCCCAATACACTGAAATTTGTCCATTTTGATAATAGTGTCTTCACTGAAATGGAAATCTTTATTTATTTGGGAACTACAGTGTAAATCAGTAAAATGTCTTGAAAAACCTGTTGGTGTCCAGTGGCTCTAAGAGTTCTAATAGCACTGGCTGAGTTACATCTCTTGTCAAGTCTCTTGTCAGTTCTTGCTGCATATTCTAGATACCTTTCTTGCAAACACAGGGAGGTAATATCTCAGGCAGCCATGCCAAGTAAGTATTAAGTGTGTTTAAGAGAAAAAGACTCTGATACAATTACATCACCATCAAAGCTAGTGATAATGTCTGTGGGTTATGCAGCATCTTCGTCCATCAGATTCCTCTTGTTAAATTTCTATGTGTAGTTCACTGCAGCATGGCACAGGCATTTCTGTGTTCTTGGTGAGCTCTGGCTCTGCTTTGAAAATGTGCCCAAGTACACCCTGGATTGAGATTTGTTTCATTTCAGGAGAATACTCTGAAAATATGATTTGCACGGCCTGCACTCTTAGGAAACAGAGATTCCAGGTGTTTGATCTTCCTCGTGCTCTATTCCAAACTACAGTGGCTTTAATTTAGAAATCTGTACTGTACTCTCCTCTCTTCCTTCTGAGTGGAGTTACTATCAAATGAAATTTTGACGTTTCAGCCCAAGAAAGAATCTTTTTGAGAGATGGTTTGGGAAGTCTAGAGAAGGTTGTAGTCTGACTGAAAACTCAGATATGTGATTTTTGGGAAAGAGTTAAGAGCTGTGACCAAGTTTAGATAGATGAGAATCGGAAATCCACTGTAAAGGAAGGCCTGGACACATCAAACATACAAAGTAACTAGGAAAAGTAGGACAAGAAGGCAGGATGTGAGAAGAATTAGAACTGGAAGAGAAACAGGATAATGAAAGAGACAATGGTGGGGAAACAGAAAAGAGGGAAAGTGCTTACAGTTGCTACAGCAACTTTCCCACCAGAATGTAAAATTCCTTTAGAGTTTAGGAGAAAGGAATAAGCCCACTTGAAAGCATATTTGAGTGTTGATAATGTGCCATAGCTGCTAGAGTTACCTGTGCTGCTAGAGTTCCCCTAGTGCTGGAATTCCAAGTTTTGATTTGTCTTTCACCCTCCTAACAATTACATCTGGAATTACATTGAGATGTAACTATTACTGTCTGATATATAGAGGAGGTGTGCTTCTGAGTACCACTGCAGGTATGTAACTCTAAAAACCACATTCTTAAAGTAATTAATAAGTGTGTGTTTAACCTGGGAATACTTAATGTTATTACTGGAAATACTGCTGAATATAAAGTCCAATTTCTCAATGGATGAAGGTGTTTTCTGCTGAAACTGTGGCAGTCTGGTTATTGAGAAATGTCATTTCCAATCTTTGTAAAGCTAAAATGTACTGTGGAAATACTTTATTATTAATTGTTTTTAAGACTCCACTCAAGGAGTGGTCTGCAGTCATATACATCTATTCAGGGATGATTGCTATTGGCCAGTGCAGCAAGAAAGGTCTCTTGGCATGATGTGTTAGGCCATAGTGCCAAACTATAGCAGCTGCAAAGTCCAGATAGAATTTGGCTTGCATCCTGTCAGTTGAGAGCACACATGAAGCGAACATGCAGATGCCCATAGGAAGTTGTATAGAATAAATACACTTAGTTGCTAATTCACAGTAGTCTTGTGGGTTTCATTCTGTGGATCCTTAACTTCCCCCTCACTTGGAACTTGGGAGTCTGCTAAGGAATTTTGTCATCAGTTAGGTGAGGTGCTTCAAATTATGTGTTACACCTGTGCAAAGTAATGACCATGAGTTCAACCTTGGTTTCCTTCAGTCTAGAGCAAAGGTGCAATGAAGCAATTTCAAATGATTGACTTAGGAATATTAACATTATTCTGAGGGATTTTTGATGTGATTTCATCCAATTTGTGTACTATATCATGCCAAGTTACAAAATATTTGTACTAATTACTGTGGAAGGGAAGACGCTAGAGTTTATTTGGAGAAGGTGTGAGGATGAGCTCCTCAGATGATTATCCTGCTGCAACAGGATCAAAAGCCTTCTGGACTCTGCTTCTGCTGCTGTTGAATTTGTTCTGAAATCAAAACTTGTGTTTGTCATGACAAATAATTAGTAGGTACAAGTGATATTTTTATCTTCTGAGAAAAAATTACTAATGAAGCACTATGAAGAGTGCTCTATATTGAGAATTTTAGAAACATTTTCTAGGACTTAATGGGATTTTATCTCCCTACTTTTCTGGACTGTCTGTAATGTTTTAGGTACATAAAAATTAATTCATTCAATTAATACTGTTGTGATTTGGATGGAATTGCCCTTAAACACTGTGAGGTTTTAGAGTGAGTTCATTTTTCTGCACATTCAGAAATGCTGGTGGCAATTGAAGCCTGTATGCGCTTTAGCCTGAACCTTCGTTAAATGTAAACCAGGAGCTAAAGCACCCAGTTTAAAGAAAAAAATTGCCCTGGGGAGGCAGCCAAAAATTGTATAATCTGTCATGGAGGATGGAGCACCCAAGACTGTGATTTCAGAATCCACTTAAGGTGTTTTAAGTTAAGGCTGCTGATGAATAAGGTGGCCTGATGCCTGGCTGCATTTTCCAATCTCCACCCTTGTACCAACATTTACCATTCATATAGCTGTGTTGTCAGCCAGACCTAGTTCCTCAAGTGCCCCTTTCAGCAGTAGCAAACATTTAAATTGGCTAAAATCAATCGTGATGCCCTGCACTGGCCAGACTGATCTTTCTCTGATCTTCTCTTATCTATCTCTTGTGATTTGATTAAAAAAAAAATAAAAAAATTAGGCTGTTGTATCAGGTGCTTCGCCTGATCACCTGCCATTTCAGTGAGACAGCATCTTAAAATAAGCATGAAGCTTAGTCTGGATTATACTGTCTGTGAATTCTGTGTTCATTATGATGGATTTCTTTTTTTTTAACTGAAGAACCAAGGAATTTGTTTAAATGTTAGCAAGGTCAGCTTCCACCTCTTTTAGTGAAAGCATTCAGGTTAGTATGCTTGTCTTCAAACCCCAAACTGATTCTCAGGTTTCCCCAAGATGCCAAAAGTCCCATCTGCTCTCTACCCAGCTGCCAAAATCTCCAGTGTCCGTTTTGGCAGTTGCAGTAATTTGTGGTTTTCTTTGCCAAAACTACCTTTGATATGGTAAAAATCTGAAACTTGGAGAAATGTAAAATATGGGCACTTCAGCATCAAAGTGGTACAAACTGCAGTAATAACTGTATTTCCAACTTCATATACATGTATGCTTCTTAAAGATTATGCTTCTATCACATACATTTCACACACAGCTGAATTTATCATTTTCTGTGGAGTTGGGATAGCATTATAGAATTTATTTCCAGCTTCTTATGGAGTGAACTAGAATCCAGTTTTTGCATTTGAAACAAAAACATGAATGCAGATCCATTGTGGTATGTGCAGCCCAATGTATGTATCTATATGACCACTATTTAGGAGGAATGTATTAGAATAAATAACTTCTCTCTGTCTTTTTTTTTTTTTTTTTTTAAACAGAGGCTCCAGCTTGGGAAAAAAGAAGCAACACATTTGTCACATACCAGGATGTGGCAAAGTGTATGGGAAAACTTCACATTTGAGAGCTCATCTCCGCTGGCATTCTGGAGAGCGTCCATTTGTTTGTAATTGGATGTTCTGTGGCAAGAGGTTCACTCGCAGCGATGAGCTCCAGCGACACCGAAGAACGCACACAGGTTTCCAGTCTTTGATTCTGGTGTATTTAACTAAAGGAGTGCTGTGGGCTGAGCTTGGATAAATAGCTTTTAGGAGGAGAACAGATCTTTGAATTAGATTGATTTTAATGCAGTGGGATTTTTCTAAAATCAGCTGAATCTTATTGATACTTATAGTCTTTAGAATCTTTGGTAGGTCTGAGGACATAAAACAACCACCTCTTGATTCAGAACTGACATTTAAGCTAATGTTTCATGTAGCTTAATCAGAATACTTAGATTCAGGCACAGCAATGCATTTCATTTGTTTGAACCACATTATAACTCTTTTTCTATCTTAAAACTTCAATAAGAAAACAAGAGGACTAGGTGGCCTGGGGATTAGATATCATTCCTAACATCAGAGAAGAGTGTGTGATAGTGCATCATTCCACATCATTTAGTTTCATGGTTAGACCACCAATCAGGTTCACATTTCTCCTTCTGTCTATAACAAAGAAAAGAAATAAATGTAGATGTTCCACCTTATGAAGGAGCAGTTAGTTTAAAATCTATTGTCTGATTTGTTTTCTTACAAACTAAATCCGTATTTGCATTCAACAGGATATTTACCTTTTGAAATCATTGTATTTGAAAAACCCACAGATAAACAATTTTTGTGCTTATCAGCATTTACATTGCTTAGAAAAATGTCTTTGGATGCCTGTGAAAAATATGCCATGTTGTTCTTAATGGTGTGCTTTTGTGTAGGCATTTTGGATGCTAAATCCAAGCTGGGATGTTACAATTTGTCTGGATGGTTTTTTTAAAAAAGGCGAGTTGACCGATCCAGTTCAGAGGGTATGGCTAATAGCTCCTCGTGTAACTGCCTACCAGTAAAAAGTAGAGAACTGCAGGGATCTGTCCTTTGACCTCTTCTAAAATCTTTAGCATTGACCTGGAGGAATCAACAGAGTTCTTCTGTTAACCATCTTAGATTTGTGGATGACCCCAAACTGGGGTGACCAGTCAATGTACTTGATGGCAAGGCTGCTATTCAGAGGAATGGAGCCTGAAGGAATGGGTTAACAGGAATCCTAGGAAATTCAGCAAGAATAGTCACAAAGTGCTGCACCTGGGATGGAATTAACACATAGAGGTAACACAGGCTAAGCATGGAGAGGTTGGAAACAGGTCTACTGAAAAGTCCTTGCGAGTCTTGATAGACAAGTGGAACCATGATCAAGGGCCAGCAACAACCATGCCCAGAGCTGTATCAATAGAAGCAAAGGCCCTGGTCACAGGGATTATTCCCCTCTTCTGGTTAGACTGCATATAGAATATGGCATCTAGTTTTCAGCACCCACTATAAAAAAGACATTGATGACAGGATTGAACTCATAATGAATGACTAAGATGATCAGGAAGCTGTAACATTTGCCTTACGAGGAAAGGCTGTAGGACTCAGATGCACAAAGAGAACAGTAATGTCAGGGGGAGTTTAGTAGTAGTTCTCTAGTTACCTGCAAAGGCCACCCTTAAGAAGGCAGTTACCTTCCCTGATGGTGTATTGGTTGAAGGATAATAGACAGCAAATGTATGTTGAAATAAGAAAGGTTCAGAACAGCCATAAATAAAACCTTATTAATTGCAGGAATAGCCATTTGGTAGGTTTTGTTCTCCTCCCAGAAGTTATTTATTGATAGTAATTGCAGTGAAACTTAGCAGCCTGAGGATATGAGGTAGCTATATCCTCTAGCATGCCTGAAAGATCTCCCCAAACTCAAGGACACACAGAAAATTAAATCAGTTCTTACATAAAGGATTTGTATGGTTGTCAAGAAATGTAACACACAAGTTTATCATGTGGGATCACTTTCTTCCTCAGTATAATTCTTGTTAGAATTCTGACTCTAAAAAGAAGTAAGTTTAATTTTAATTCTTAGTGTTCTTGAATATTTTTTTTCTTCTTTGACAGGTGAGAAGAAATTTGTCTGTCCAGAATGTTCAAAACGCTTTATGAGAAGTGACCATCTTGCCAAACACATTAAAACACATCAGAATAAAAAAGGTATTCACTCTAGCAGTACAGTGCTGGCATCAGTAGAAGCAACATCTGATGATACTTTGATTACTGCAGGAGGAACAACACTTATCCTTGCAAATATTCAACAAGGTTCTGTTTCAGGAATAGGAACTGTTAATACATCTGGCACCAGCAATCAGGATATTCTTACCAACACTGAAATACCTTTACAGCTTGTCACAGTTTCGGGAAACGAGACAATGGAGTAAATATTACACAAGATACCTATTAATTGTGGTTATTTTTATACAGTAGTGAGAAGAATATTGTTCCTAAGTTCTTAGATATCTTTTTATTGATGTGCAAAAATTTTTGGATTGACAGTAACTTGGTTATACATGACACTGAAATGCCTTACTTTGTATGATATTCCATAGTATATTAAAATGGTAAAATTGCATGGGTTTTGTAGGTACTTTTGGAATCTAGAAGAGAAGAAATTTTACCAAGTTATATTAAAAAAAAAAAAAAAGAATTTAACGATGGAAATGGTAGTCTAACCAAATGCATCAATCCTGTGTGGTTTAGTGTAAAAAAATGAGAACATGTTGGTATTTATCTATTGTAAGATAAAAGAAGTTGATGGGTGAAAAGAAATCACATTATGATAAAAGAAATTTTGTAATTTTCTTGATGACTGGAATTTTTATTATGCATAACTGACAAATCAAGTTTCCAAGCAAATGTTACATAGTGTAGGCTTTACTTAGCTCATCAACTTGTCATTTTGAAGCTAATTATTTTAATTAGGTTAACTATGTACAATATTTTAAGCATTACTCTTGTAAGATTTTGCAAACTACATTTTAACATGGAACTCTAGGGATAGTCACCTTTTAAATCCTATTGAAAAGCCATGTTTAAGATTTAATTTGCCAAAATGATGTCTTGTTAATATTCTTTCAATAACCAAGGTGGGCAATATAACCAATGTTTAAAAAGCTTAAAATGTTAAGAAAAATAAATATGTATAGGTTGAAGCATTTGGGTGGTAAGGCAGATGTTATAGTGAGGTATATCCCTTCTTTTTTGAACATTGGAGGACCAAAAATAAGGTGTATTGCGTCTCAGCAGTGATTTTTATCAAATCTTTTTCCAAAAAACATCTGTATGCCAGGGCCTTAAAAGCCATCATGTAAATTACCAGTAAAATATAACATATGCAAGTACAAAAGAAAAATCACTTCCATATTGACAGTACTCCCAAACATATGGATATAGTCATAGTGAACTAGGGGGGTTATGAGGTTTTTATTTGTTTGTTGTTTAGTTTTTGGTTAGTCAATCTGCATTTAAATATCAGCCATCTTTCCTTTTTTGCTTCTTCCCTTAAAAATTGTATGTATCCAGTACATTTAACTGATAAACATATATGTTTTTTATTATGCTGAATTTTCTTTTTATTTTTTAATTACTGTTTATATTTTCAATTATAGAAAATTAAATGTACAAAATGAAGTTATATAGCCAGTCTGTAAGTGCTATACCATTTTCAAAAAATGTACAACAATAATTACTGCAGTTCACCTATTTACAAACATTTGGAAATCTGTTCATTTGTTATTCTTAAAACCACCTCAAATTTAAAGGCTACCTTATTGTACGTTTAAAGTGTATTATAACAGTGTGGTAGTTAATAAAACACTATTTTTTTTTCTTTTGACTTGAGTTTACTGTGCTTCTTGTTAACTAACAAGGTGTAATTTCATAATATGTCTTGATATTATTTTGCAGTAGAAGCAGAAACAGTGTTTTCTTTCCCTATGGACACAGAGGGTAATTTTCCACCTCCTTGCTCACACACCCCCATCTGTATGTGTGTGGACACGAATGTGCTGTGTTGGTGTCGTGGGGATGTTTTGCTCTCATGCTGAGCAGGCCATGAAGAATATGTCAGCCCCATCCTATGGGTTGTGTTTAGGTCCTCTGACACAGGCACAATACATGGAGTATTAATAAGGAGCTGTGACTAAGTGAGAACTGAGGTTGAAGAGAGTAATGGCTGTATATTATGCTCTAATGAAAGTGAAAAGCTTTTATTTGTGAAGTCTAAAGTTTTGGAGTATCAAATGACACAAGACAGACCGGGATAATTTAGGATACACCAGGCAAAGTTCAGCCTAGAAAAATGAGAACTGGAAGTCACGTAGGAAAGATTTTCTGAATTTGCAGTTAGGTGGAAAAAAAATTAATGCAAATCTTTTAGAGGTTCAGAGCAACAGGAATTGACAGGTACAGAGAAAAGGGAGTTAATTCACCATCAGTTTAATCGTCTGTTTAATGAAATGAAAGGATGAAATTGGTTGGGATGAGAGCAGCAGCTTGAGGGAAGACAGTTCTGCTTAGACTTGCAGTGTTCCATGGATGGATGTTGTCAATATATTAACATACTGTGAATCCTCTTCCTTTAGGCAGGTGAATGGGCTTGGTTTCCAAAAGCTGTTTTAGTATACAGAGCATATTAGTGTATTTCTAGTATTTAGGTTCTGTTTCTCATCTCTTAGCCCTCAGTAGCTGTATTAGTGCATTACTTTAAATGGGAGGGAAGAGGGCTATTTCCTTATTCAGACTGCTTTTCACAAGTTTTATGGAATGGCAGTTTCACTGATGTTCATCTGTGGATTAAGGTGTTTTGGTGTCAAAGGTCTCATTGCTGAAGATGAGATTGCTTTATTTCTCGGAGCTTTTATGCTCACTGTATCAAGTGGTTACTTTAATTACTGTTTAGGTAGCACATTTTATAAAAAGATATGTTGTTGTTAAGCTAAGAAGGTAGATTTTTGGAAGAAAGTAATGCTGGAAGTTTCATGGAAAGCCTGCAGCCTAAGGGCTGTCTGCCTAATGGCTCACAGCCATAGTGTTTGTGTTGGGGGGTAGTAATTTCTGAAAGCTCCCTGCTCAATTCCAGAGTGAAGGTTCACAAGCCCAAAATCTTTGGTATATCTAGGATTGTTGCTACCTCATGGCCTCTTTTCTGGTCCTCTAGTCATTCCTGTGATACCAAGACAAAAGTGTGCATTTTGTAGAATGCTTTCAGTTCTTCATGGGTTCCTGACAGTGGTTGCTTGACGTGCTTCTTGCTTTGTACTGGTACAGTCTGTATCATTTTACATACTTACTTTCATATCAGTCTTGTATGGTTTCCTGGTGTGGTAGCCTTTAGATCCTTGGTTGGTTTTTCTCTCTTGCAGTCTTGTGTAATGACTAATTAAGACCTTACAACTGGGTCTGCAAGACAGCATGAGTTTGAGAGCATTCTGTGTTACCAATTTCAGTGGTTCAGCTTTCAGTAAGTACAAGGTCTGTACATACACTTGCTATAATCTCAGTATTGTGTTCCTTCCTGAACTAACTAATGGTTTGATCCTTACAAGTTGCAAACTAACACTGATTCTTGCAGAAAAGAGCTTTTAATCATTGTTACTTACCAAGTCGAAGCATTATGACTAAGGACAATATCATCACTGAAAGACTTGAGAGGAGCTGGATTTCTGGTCTGATGGTGCAGATTCTCCTCTGGCAAGGGACTATACAGAGCACTTTTTTGGGCTTGTCTGAAAACAGGCCTTGGTTTTAGGCGTTTTGAGCAGCTGGAATCAGTAAGATAAGCCTTGCCAATGGCTTCAGGAAAGCTCTGATGCGTTCTCTCACAAGTTGTTCTGGGTGTGGGGGAATGAAGGGATGGAGCTAATAGGCTATCAGTAGTGGTTCTTGGCTTCTTTAATTGAAGAACTAATGAGCAGCTGGCTGTCTTGCCTCCAGATTTTTACCACTACCATTAACACCAGGTGTGTAGAGCATGTACTGTAAAAAAGGGCAGAAGATGACATGGCTGACTTAACTAGGCGGGAATAGTAGCTATTTTCCACAACAGTGGGGTACTAGTGGTTGGCATCAGGTTGTCCTGTGCTCTAGTTTCTAAAACACTGTATCAAAAGGAAGCTTTTTTTTAACAAACCATTTTACATACAATTCCTTCTTTCATCTTGGAACTAAGGAAAAAAAAGGTCTCTGTAATTCCAGAGCTCACTTTGGCATCTTGACACTATACAAGCCTCTGTTTGGACAAGTTGTTACCCTTCTCAAGCCTTATTATTGCTGAGTTGGCAGAAGAATGCTATGACAATTACCTGCAAGGAAATAACCTTCCTTCCCCAGCTATGCATTCTCTTCTGTCAGAAGACTCAGTTACACAGATTTTGAGCTCAATGTGAAATGGACACTGCCAGGAAAAGATTCCAAAGCAAGATTTAGACCTACTTGTTGCTGGAGCATTGCTTTTCTTACAGCCTATCTTAGGAACTAAGTACAGGAGAATGGATTGGTCCTGTGGCAGTGTCAGGCTTGCTTGATGTCTTCACTTCTGCAGCTCTTTTGCATTGGTTGGTTTCATTTATTGTCTGAGGAAGAGGTTATTTCTCAGTTGCCCGGCCCCACAGGGCTTGTTCCCTGCTGTGCTGAGGGCTGGTCTCCGTGGCTCCCTCCCTGCAGCAGTCCAGGCCCCACAGGCCGCTGGTGGTGGGTTCGGACCCCCCATCTCCACAGCGCCGCGGCCGCCACAGGCCTGTGCGCACTGACACACACACAGAGCGCAGTTTGGGTGACATTAATGCTTTCGGGGACCATCCCTAAGGGCTGCCCAGCTCCTGCTGAGAAGGAAAAGGACAAGCAGGTAGCAGGCATGGGCGTGGGTGCAGCCGTATGGCGTTGGTGGCCTTTGTTTTTAAGCGATGTTTGGCCAGTGTGCTGCCGTGCCGCTGAGGCGTGAGGCAGTGTCATAGGCAGTCATAGGTGTCACAGCCTTGTGTTCCTGACTTTCCTCAGAGTTCTGTCTGGGGTTATCTGTGCCAGAGCTGCCATCTGAGATAATGGGATTTCATCATAATGTATGGTTGTAGCTGGTTTTACTACATGTTTTTACTACATGCAATGTGTCCCAAACACATTTAACAGCTTGAAATGCTTCCAAAGGAGCTATTCAAGTCCATTCTGTAAATAACGCACCTTTAAAAACTATATTAATTCTTAATGTCATTTTGGGTCTTTTCATGCATTTCCTTAAAAAAAAATTACCTTCCCAGTCGGTATTCACCTGAAGAATTAAAATAGTTCCATTTCCAGTTGTGCTAATTAGCTTTTTATGTGACCAATTTTGTATTTGCTCATCTGAGATTTGGAGTGAGGGGTATTTTTCAGCTTCTCTGAAAGTCTTAACAATCCTC
Source organism: Hylia prasina (assembly GCA_013397195.1). Classification (NCBI taxonomy): domain Eukaryota; kingdom Metazoa; phylum Chordata; class Aves; order Passeriformes; family Sylviidae; genus Hylia; species Hylia prasina. Next base: position 881,882 of record VYXD01005457.1, read on the forward strand.
AGAGGAAGAAGTAGCTATAAAAAATACTTCAAATGCTGGAGGATTGAAGGACACGGCAAATTTTACTTTTCAGTACATGTACAATACTGAACACTAGTGAATGGGAATAATCATGGACGGCTCAAACTTCAGGAGCAGAGTAAGGGAAGTGAACTGTCACTTTCTGGTCTTAATCCCTTCACTGCCTTCATTTTCAGCCTCCCTTAATACTTGTCTCTTCTGCACTTCTCCAAATTTGTTAGAAGCCTCTTTGTTCCTCCTGCCTCTTCAAGCAAGAGCAACAGATGTTTCCTGTCTGTTTGTGGAAGGCAGAGAGCTTTGGGGTAGAAATTGTCACAACTTTGTTCTGTCCTGCTTATGGGTGAGGTAGTGAGTGTGTGAAAAAACAAACTGAGAACAGTGTTCTGGAATGCTGAACATGTAAAAAGGGGGCAGAATTAGCTGGCCTGCTGTCACTTCAAGGGATCTTTACATCTGGAAACGTTAAGGTAAAAAAAGCTATTTGTGAATCTCTCTTGTCCAGTCATTGCATAGGTTTCAAAATTTATTCAAGACTGCATTATCCCATCTATATAATTTCATGCAATAAAGCCTATACAAGTAGAGAAAAGTCTTACTTCTATAAAAATATATAATAAGGTTTACAAATTCATAAATAATTTATTGCTTACACTCAATATTCTTTTGTTTTGGTAAGTTTTATGACAAAAGTCATAAGGGGATTACCACATTAAAGCTCAGTACAGCACTACACCACAAAAAGCAAGTCAGGTGAAACACTTATTATTTTGAGTACGGGGCTCTAAATTTTCTCAGTGTTTATGGCTTTTCTCATACTTTAGAAACAGACTGGTTTTAAAATCGAGCACCAAATACTGTAAGAAGATTCAGAACCAGAGCATGTAAGCAGCTGTGAAGGATTACAAAAAAAATTTTTTAACATTAATAGCTATATAAGNAAAAATTTAAAATTAATAGCTATATAAGTTATTAAAAAATTAACCCTACCCCCGCCACATGGCATGTCAAATATAAACAGTGTGCAGTCTGAATGTTTAAAGACTGGGGGGGGTGTGTGTGTGCAAAATGTGATTTGTTTTTCAAGTGCAACATTCGGTACATATTAGTGGTCCCTGCAATTTAAATTGACATTTCTCTTTGAGTATATATTTTAACCTGCGCTTAATCTGAGCAACACTTGAAGTACCATAACTGGAAAATGCCACAGAGGTCAAAAGTTTTCTACTCTTTTCTTGTTTAGTTCCTGTTTGACAGTACACTTTATGATATGTCCATTTAGTGTGTGCAGATGACTTGTGCATAACAGGCAAGTGAAATATGAATTTACAATCCCAAGACTTCAAAAGCAGGTTGAGAAACAGGTACTGTGTTTGAAGATTGTGAGGTAATGTGGGGCTTTGTTGTTTATCATGGCTTGTTAACTTAGATCCTATTTCTTGAAGCATGGAAGTTTTGTATGTGCTAAGGAATAAAAACAGAAGGGTCCAAGAGAAGCTACAAACAAGTACCTGAGCTAGAGGTATATACTTTTCTGATTCTCTTCAGCCAGGTAAGCATAAATACTTGCATGAAATTGTTAAACTTTTAGTTCTAGTCTCTCTTATTTTTTTCATTTCAATAAGGAGTACAGAAGGCATGCTAATGGCAGTCTTAAACACCTATACAGTTACTTCATTTGATCTCCAGGATTGTGGTGGAATCTTGTACCCCTGGATGTTTAGGAGATGCAGAATTTCATTCAAGGTATTTATTAATTTGAGACAGCTGCTCTAATGGAAGCATCCACCACACTGGGATCAAAAACACACTGTTTCTGACAGTCGTCTCTCTGTCTTAATATTTTATTTCTCTATCTCTTATCCTATTATTTATTTCCCCTAACTTTTGTCTCTCTAGAGTCTTGTCTTTTCTCTCTCCCTGTTGTAGAAAGTGTAAAGAGGATATTGTTTTAGCCTTTCTGAGCAATTTTTAGTTCTTACACATAAAAAACATTGTACAATGCATTATTGACTTTTGCTAGATTCCTTCTGATAAAATTTTGTGCTGTTACTATCCAGAACTTCACCAAATTCTGGAGCAGTCGTCTCTTCCATTTTAAAAGACGTTTGAACATCAGAATATGACATGAACATGTGACCATATTTGAGGATGTCATGGTTCAAAATTTGGGGCTTGCTCTACTGAAAAACCAAGCGTCATCTGTGAAAAATCAGAATCCATCTCAGCCCAAGCTTGGCTCTCTGAGTATTCAGCTGTATAAAATGGCCATTAATTTGAAAGGTGTGCCCACCTATGAAAAAAGAAATTACTTTGACTGCTACAAACCTTATGGCAGGAAATCTGTTAAATAAATAAAGCTGCATAGAGGAGTAGGGGAGTACTGGCTACAAAGGCAGCCCAAAAACTCTGAGCTACCAGCTTAGAGATCTGCTAATTACTGTTGCAGAATGGGACTGTTTCTGAAACTATAAAAGCACAATTAGAGGTATGGCAAGCAAATAATAGATTCAGTACTCTTTATTGAAATAGAATATTGCTGAAATTGAGGCTTCTATATCCACACAGAAGAGAATGAAAAATCTTTCTACAGAAGGATACCAGAACTCTGGGTTCAGTTTGCAGGAAATTGTACAAGAATCCTAGGCTTCCCTGATAGAAAGAAGGAGAAAAAAGTTTCAAGGATTTTATGTGGCTATTAAGAAAGAGAAAGAAAGTAGTTTTGTCTATAATTTTGATTTCTTATATAATAGGGTTTTTGGTTTTCTATTTTTTTCATCCTGTCTCTATCTTAGATTCAATTATGTTCAGCTTCCTCATACTCAGTTTGGCCTTGCTGGAAAGAAGGTAAATGGCTTGGTCATTTTATAATCTATTACAGAGATTCACTTAGAATGGAGTAGAGGTAAATAGAAAAAAATCTTCTGACTAAATATTTTTTTTAGGACATAACGTAATGGACTTTGAAAGAAAAGGTGGAGCTACCTAAAAAATGGTGTTTCTTCCAAGAGCACTGATGGAGGGGAATGCTTACATTATGAGTGAAAAAAATTAGCAGCTTTGGCAGCAAAAGTGGAGAAAAGAGGCTGATAGAAACAAATTGCTAGATGAAATAAAAAATATTTGGCAAAGAAGCAGAGTAACACAGATTCTGAAAGAACCCTCAAACAGCTTACTATCCTTAGAGGCCAATTAAATCTGAATCAGTCAGGAAAGATGGAAGCTTAATGAAAATTTATATCAGGCAAAATAAAGCCCTGAGATTATTGTCATATAGGGTGTAGAATGCTAAGAGAAACAAGCTAGCTTGGCTATTAAGGATACCAGAGTGGTATTTACATTTATAACAAAATATATTTGTAAGGTCTTTGAAGGTTTTCTGTGTCCATCTGTATGTTAACGAAAAATCAGCTCCAGCTGACAAAATACTGTATGTAATGAAGCAAATATGCCTCCAGGTTCCAGCTGCCCAAATCACCATTTGAAGCTGAGTAAGAAAAAAATTAAAAAATATCTTCAGAAAATTGCCAGCTAGCCCAGAGATTGTGTCTTTTAAATAAATACTTCTAAACACCTTAGCATCTTGTAAAGACTGGTAAGCTTTTGCTTTTGGTAGTTGATACAGTGCTTAGCAAGAGCTGGCTAAAGCATCTCTGTTAAATATCATTGTTTTATGTTATATTAGAAGGATATAATCACTGACATAGACACAGGTTAGAGTAAGGTCACCAGTTACTCAAAAAAATAGACAAAGTTATGTCTCTTGCCCGGTGTCCCCATAACTTGGACCTTCAGCAGTCATTTAAGGTGTGGCAATTGAAGGCTATTTTACCAGCATATGAAATGTAAATTCATACTTCATTTGCCTGCTATGCACAAGTCATCTGCACACACTAAATGGGCATATTACTGGCATACCACTTTACATAAAAAGAAGTTTAAGTAGGAAATTCATGTTTTCATTTTCCCTGTAAGTCTCTCTAAAGAGTCAAATACAAAAATAAATTGGAGAGATTTGTAACTCAGAATTAAAATCAATACTTCTCAAACTTCCACTCTTCAGACATATAATTTTAGCATTTTCAAATGAAGCATATACCAAACTTCTTGTGACTGCCATCTTAGCTGTCTCGAAAGTCAGTTGTATTCTAGGTTGATAGACACTACCAGCTCTCTTCTTTCACAGGGTGATCGTATCACAGTGAAAATTTCAGATGGACTCTTAATTTAGAAAACTTAAGAGGCAAGATCCAAACCCCACAAATTACAAAAGACAAAAGGAATCAAGGATTTATGTGTGATCTAGAAATAAACATTCAAATTATATTCCATATCTCCTTGTTTAGCTTTCTTGAGGGCAGAGAAAAACCTCTGGATATAGGCTCAGTAGAGAAGATTAGTTATCCACAGGATTAGTAATTATTAGTAGTAATAATATTAGTAATAATTATTAGTATTATTATTAGTAATCCACAGGATTTTTTTTTGTTGTTTGCATAGGATTTCACATATTTGCCTTCAGAATTCAATTGCAAGATTTCAAAACATTTCTGCACCAATTTCTGCATGTTTTAGGGTAATCCATTTTGTTCTTCTTTCTCTATATCTGTTGAAGTACTTGGATATGCCCTAATTGCTTTTCATGCCATACAGTTCCTGATTCCTTTACAAGTCATATATAAGTAAAAAATATTCTTAAAGATTGAGAATGTAGATATCTATCACTGTATACAAGTAAAAAAAAGTTAGAATTGGAATGAATTTTGTTGCTTTATTTCTCTGTAATAAAAACTGTTATTCCAATCATTTTTACTTTATTGGTTGATAAGGACTCTCAACTCTAAGTTCAGATGTAGGCCCAGGTACACTTTAGCCTCCTGTTAGAATGTTTGATGATCACCAAAACCTTGCTGTTCCCATAAATGAAGCTGTTTCTCAAACTCTCTTAAGTCCTTATGGAGAGCACTTGAATCAGTTTTCTCCTTTTAACAGCTGGCTTGCCTTATTGTAAATACCCCCACTGAGGTGCAAGTCAATGCTATCCCTCATGGATATTTTCACTGCAGCCCCAAGTACTTGTTTCCTTGTGTAAACATTTGAGAGTGCCTTGGTCCTGCAAAAAGGTCTGTCACCTGATGACTTTGTAATATGTCCTGTCACAAAACAGACACAACTTGCAGACTGTGGATTGACTCTTCATATGTGAACAGCTGGAGTGCGAGGTGGGTTTGGATGCATGCTATCCATGTTGTCCTCATGTCTGTACAGTCATTGTAGACCTCCTACTGCTGAGAGGTTTCTTTCAGATGTGTGAGCATTTTACCTCCATTGTCTCCCAGATTCACATTTTAGAACCTAAATTATGTCCCTGCATTTGACTTACTGACAGTTTCCACTTGAACTGAAATGGTTACAATGGCTGGCCACACACAGTACCCGAGGATGTGAAAATACATTTTGAAAAGCAACCTTCTTGAAGAATTAATGGCAGCAAGAACTTATTTACCCTTCCCCTGATAGGAGGGAACTGCAGATGGAGTTGAAGAACAAATATTCATTCTTAATACTGTGTCTGGTTATGGGTATCTCAAGGAGACACATATGAAATTCTCATAACAGTTTTTTGTTTAGTTTAGCGAAATCAAAGTAAGGCTTTCTTTTGTTTTTTATAAAGAAACTGTAGGGTTTTTTCCATGACTTTATTCTCATGATGACCAGTAACACATGGCAACAGTATAAAGGCTGTATCTGCTTTTTGTACATTTACCAAAGCAGCAGTTTTCCTACAGAACTATAATAAGAGCATTTATCTCCATATATATATGAGAAGTATAGATAGAGTATATATATAAAACTTGGGTGGCAAGAAATAATTTTGTTCCTGAGATATAAATTTGGAAGGGAAATTCTTAAGGTCTGTATATAATTTATTTTTATGTTCTCATTAGAATTAAAATACCAAGTGATTGCAAAATATTCAGATCCAGAAGAGATCGTTATTTTTATCTTATTCACCCCTCCAGAATTCCCATGCTTCAGAATTCAAAGGAAGAAGATCCCAATTTGAGACTTTTTTTTTTTAATTATTTTTTATTTTACTCTGCAATCTAAACAGTTCACCTTTCCCCTTAGGCCTCATCACGGAGTTACATAAAGACCATGACATGAAATTCCTTTGGAAAAGGAGGATGCAGAGGAAGACAGTGAGTATTTAGTAAGGGGAAGCAAGGGTTAAGGTCTGGGACTGCAGAACAGCTGGAATATGTTAGTTTTACAGGAAGTCAGCCTGGAGAGGGAGTGTGAACTGCCAGCAGGTGGCTGGGAATGGCTGGATAACGCAGTGGTGGGACTGGAAAAGAGCTCTGCCTCTTACTGAGATGACTCGGCCAATTTCTGGTTTTCTTTGTTACAGGGGTCTTTGTCAAAGCCCATCACAGTGAATTTAGCATTTCCTTTAAATATAATAGGTTCTGAATCTAACCCTGCTTGTTTTGACAGTTTTTGTTTGCTCTGCCTCTTAAGGCTTTACCTTGTTTTTTCTCAGATGAGGAAGAAAGGGCTGGTTGGTTGCTAGACAGGTTTCAAAGGGTGACACACTGATGTGTCCCTTGGAGAAACTGCCTCCAAGTCAAGCAGGCACGGTTTTGTTAAGAGAATCTGCAGCAGGTAAGTGTGGGAAGAAGGTCTGCAAGGGTTTCTCTCCCTTCTGCAGCAAGGAAAGTTATGCTGACAGAGACAGCTGCTCTTACCACAGTGATGCTTTGCTGTGGTTTGCAGTACTGGTCGATGTCCTCCAGAAGATCTAGTCATAAAATGGGCTTTGCTGTGGGTGGCACTGTACAAACACAAGAAGCTGGCTCTGCTCCAAAGACCTTGCAGCGTAGGTGTAACCAGGAAGCAGAAGATCTAATGGAGGTGCAGGTCCGGGAGCATTGCACAGCAGTTTTCTCAGCATTTAACTCACACAGTGGTAAAAAAACCCCAAACGAACAACACAAAAAACCCCCAACCAACCACAAAGAAAGTCTGAAGGAAGGATTTGAAGATAATATGATCCTGCACAATTATTTCTGAAAATCTCCTCCCGAACATGAAGAGCAGTGTAGCTAAGATATATGTGTTACTATTTGACCATCCAGCAGGATGACATTTGGCATAATTTGAAGAAACCAAGATGGGAAGAGCTTGGAGAAAGCTTTTATCTATATGGATGGTTGGGAAAAACTTTACCTCATGCACTAAGCAGCAAAGCTCTGTAATTATTGCATATAGGTTTAGGAGAGGACTTATAGAGAAGTCTAAGTTGAAGATATCTGAATTATGTGTTTGAGGAATTGGTTGGATGGCTGTATTATGACAGGAGCCTTGTGCAAGGTTAGCTTAGAGAAGGGTGAGGATAGTAACAGCTCTGTTTCAGCCACAATGATATTCAGCTAGTGATCCAGAGAGAGCTGTCAGAGAAAGGATGAGAATGTGTGTACTGGAAGATACAGGTATTAGGGAACCGAAGTACTTTGTGTTGGCATGTGTACACTAGAGGCATTTATTTTTGAAGTCAAAAGAGGTGATATCTGGGGCTGGGGGAAACACTAACCAAAGACAGAGTCCAAAAGAACATGCAGTGCAGGTGTAAGATTAGAGACTTTAGATGCAGACAGAGGAGCACAAGGAAACAAAACACCTGACAGAAAGCTGGCAAACTGGAGGGCACAATCACAGGAATTTATCTGTAGAGTCCCTGCAAAGGCAGGCAGATATTAGAAATAAAAGAAAATGTTAAATCCCAGTCAAGAAAGACCACTGCATCAAGAAGCGTATTGCTGAATGTTAAGGTCAACTCAGATGGTGATAGCTCAGAAAAAATTGAGACAGAAGAGATAGAAACAAGTTTACAAAGTACATACCAGCATCATACAAAGGTGAACATATTGAGGGTTGTTGGCGGTTAGGAAAATGTTCTACGGAGAACATAAGAAGGCTTTTTACAGACAGAATATCTTAACATTTTAAGGAACAAACTACAGCCAGAAATCCAATTCCCTCATAAATTAAATACTCATCACTAAAGTAGTCTTCTGTATATCATTACATGGCTATACCCTTGTTGGTAAATTTTGTTGTGCCTTTGTTACTCTTCCAGAGTAGCGTGTAAAACGGTCAGATTTTTACCGAGACTCAGCACTTATTAAATGATTACTTCTGAGAATTTACAGAGGTATTAAATAGAAAATATGGCTGAGAATTACTAGGTTTTCATTGCAACTGGCCAAAAATTTTATTCCAAGATATGTTTAATTGAAACAATAGCACTGTACTCCAATGAACTATACTAATCCAGTGAAGGCATTAGCTAATATTTTAAGAAAACATTCAGTACAGATTGCTTTCTAACAGAAAAATCCAGTGACCTATTACAAAATAATTTTGGCAAATACAAAATGATAAACTGCTTGGCACTTCTGATCAGGCAAACTACTGCTTTAAACTCATGTATGGATAATGAAGTGGCAGTCTGCATAGGAGCTTTCATGACAGTAAGATAATAAATACTGACATGGATAAATTGTCATGAGTTGAACAAAAAAAATCCCTGTCAAATTATCATTTTGATGAGGATGGTGCATTTGATTATAATGAAAACAAATGTGCTGGTGGCTCCTCGCAGCAGTAATTTTGCTGTCCAAGATGACAGAGTTAGTTCTGAGAAACTTTTTAATTGTTTTATCCACATAATGGCATACTGATCACTTTTATGTCACTGGGCAAGGAAATAATCTTGACAACAAAAGCTAGATTTCATGCCAGAGGTACCACTTTTATATTTAATTCTTTATTTGTGGCAGCACAAATGAAAATAGTTGTAGAGCATGATGACTGGCACAGTGGGATCCACATTGTCCGTGTCTTTGAGCTGGATAGGAACAGATACAGAATGTATGTACAGATACATGTCTTGTGTTTAATACAAAAATGTTTGCAGGACCCCTAATAGCACAGCTATCTAAAATATTTTCCTTGAACTGCTCAGAGGGTCTGCAAACAGTAACTGGTTTCACTGTAGTTCACCAGGATTGCCCCCAGTGTCTCAGCAGGTGCTTGCTGCAATCTTCACTGGCACCTGTCTCTGTGACCACTACTGATGCAGTTGTAGTAGTTAGAGCTTCATTCCCAAATTGTCAGTCTTCCAGAGTTATTCAAGTGGGGAGTAAAAGAGGCTGGATGATGGTGTCACATCAACATTTTGTGTGTTGTTTGAAACAGAAGCAGATCTGCTTGAATATTTGTTTAATAGCTTAATTAGATCTGGTTAATCTTTACTTGGGGGGTTGCACTGGGCATCCCTGAGCTCACTGCATGAAACATGAAAGCAGATAGTCCCTGTCTTGGGTTTTTGTGAGCAGCACTACATCAAAGAAAGAGCAGTGGCTTGAAGGGCATAGCCTATTGATTGTGCACCTGAACTAAATCTGTCATATTTTTATCTAAGTTATGAATTTGAAACTTACTGGTGGTCATGCAGTTCATAAAAATGATAAGAATCAGATTACCCTAGTTTCAAAAAACTAATGTTAAAAATTAAGGTAGCTAAGTGACATGGGCTTTTTTATACTGTGCATACTATTTTTATTTTGAAAATCTGTATTTTAGATTATATGTATAGAAAAAAATTTACTGTTGGGTACCTTATTTCACTGAATATTTCAGATCATTTTCTCAAAACCACAGATGATTCTATTTGTTTGTATATTTGTATTTATAGCTATATTTACATTTACATTTAATTTAGAAAAATGTTTTGCTTATACTATACCTTTGTTTGGTTTTAGTAATATCAGTTTACTAACAGACTGACCAATTTCTTTGTCATTTAGCATGTTACATTGCTACTGAAACTTTTCAACACTGAACATTTCACTGATTCCCTTTTCTCTGCCATCTGTCTCATCTGGCCTCTTTCCAAACAATGCTGCTTTCCCAGTGGATATGTTTGTCCTGATACAAGAGTTTTCAGCCAGGGTAAGGAAAATTCACATTATGTTCAGTTGCTTCTTTGATACTGCATATAAATATTGAATGGCCATATACACTTAGAGTTTGTAGATTCTAAGATGCATGCTAAAAATTCTTGTTTGTCATGAACTCTGTCTTGTGCTCTATTTTATTAAAAACCTGACACTGTCTGTTAAAAATATTTTGTTTTCTGTCATTATGTTCTGTGTAAGTTTGTTTATTTTGACAATTACTTTATTACAGTACCTGAAGAATGAATGATTTGAAGTTTGGTTGTCTGGTTAAAAAGTGTAAAGTTTCAGACTATACACAGCATTGTAGAAATGTTAATTCAGCATTTTGGAAATAGTTGTCTTATCTTAGTTCAACATGAAATGTCTTAGGAAAGATAGTATATTTTAGAAGTTGAGAATTTAGACATGCGCTATTTCATGGATTGTCAAGTTGGGCACAAAATCACAAATCTCTTCTTGACCAATATCCTAAGAAGTCTAGATTTTTAAAAATTATATATTGTGGTCATATATTGCTTTAGGTATTACATCATATCCAGGGACTCCACAGAGAAATTCCATCTCACAGATCTAAGGAAATGCAATGCATCATGAAAAATGCACTTGAGAAAGCATTGTATTTTTACTTGCACAAGTGTATTAACTGTTGAAAAGGCAAAGAAGATTAATTTCAACTTCTTTTATGTTAGAATCATTTTCATGTTAGTAATTAATAGTTTTATCATGAGCAATTGTAATAAAACCCTACCATATACTGACAACTTCTTTTAGGAGGAGCATATTACATTTTTTTCTGAACCATGTAGATCATCTCTGAACAGTGTTAGAATTTCTTGTTGAACAGTTAACTCTGGGTACCCCAGAATATATATCACAAGCTTCACTTTTTCTTTAAGAAATGTCTTAGGTTACCTGTAGTCCTGGTTTCAAGAAGAGTTTTTCATCCATTCAACTGAAAGAGTGAACCTTTGGCTTTCAGGATCTATTGCTGTGTCAGAGTCACTTCCAGCTCTTGACTAGTATCTTGAAACAACTGCCTTCTCAGGCAGTGAGCTCCAGGGTTAGCACTGAACCCTGTGCGTGCTGGGACAAGACCTTGGGAGTTCAGTCCATGGTTTGAGAATACACATGGAGGGTAGCTGAAAGGTGCCAGCACTACTGAAGCTTCCCCTAGGCCATAACTTGAAGACTTGAATTCCACTTATATAAAAGCCCTTTTCCAGTGCCCTGGCAGTACAAATGTTGCACTTCCTTAGCCTCTTCTGAACTGCAAGTGTGGGAGTAGTTAATGTAAGCACATCTTCATCTTTTGACCTGTGCTGATACACTGAAATATTGACTGGCACCTGGCAAAAGGAGAGTCAGGAGTGGCTGAAATAAGGCAGACAAGGACAGCAATTTCACTCCAAAGGTAGATAAAATGCATAAAACTGGCATGTTAAAAAGCTTCCTATTGAGTTTTCACCTTGATAATTCAAAAACTCTCCCAGGATAAATAGAAAAAATTAATTTTCTGGGTTTCATCTGGCATTTCACAAAGTATATTTTCTACCTCAGTGTAGGGTTCTTTAACAAGAAAGCTCTTTCTCATCTTTTGGGGGCAATCAACTTCCGCACATAAAGGAATCTTTTTTTAGTTTATTTTTAAGTTTATAGTTTTTCTAGTGTTGCTATGAGTTTTTATTACATTATTTGAAAGATTTCCTTTTTCCGCCAGTGATCAGCATTCGATGTAACCATCTGGAATTGTACCCAGATTCCATTTTGTGCAGTTATGATATTGGTTAACCATATTTTCTTTACTAAGCAGACATTCAGCACCTAACTCATAGTGCAGGGTGTAGCTTTACAGCCAGATGATGGTTATTACTCTGGTAAGCTATTTGAAGAAAGACCCACCAGACTTTAACTTGCATGAAAAGGAACATATTCTCATGTAAATTCCTGAAGAGGAAACTGGCAGATTAACAGGTATGAAAACAGGGAATCTGCTGTCTTCACCAAAGTTTGCCCAAAGGCTGGGAAGCAGCTGAATTACAGGATAGTATTAATACTTTGTTTTTACTGTGAAACATGTATGCTGCCAGATCTTTTTTCTTTGGGTGGAAAAAAAACCACAAAACGACAACAAACACACTCCACACCCCAAACTTAGCATGTTATATATGTTAGATATAAATGGAGTGTGATTGTTTTCGAACTTCAGTCAGCTAATTTCCATCAATTCCTGTGAGATGAGAATCAGCCCTTGTATTTAATGATTCACTATTATTTAATTATATGAATGTTGTCAGAAAACAGTCTTTCTGACCAGAACATAGAAATAGGGTTGTGATGTTAAGTATACTGTTTTGTTGCAAGTAGTGCTTTTTGGATTAACACTGTTGACCCTGAGCCCTGTTGTTGTAGACAATCGCTAAAAATAGACTTAGGCATGGTATTTATTTAAAAATGTTTTGGGGTTTTTTTTTTTTTTTTGAGAGATAGAGGTGTTTGGAGAGGGCAAAATCTGGATCACAGTACTTGTAACGAATGAAAAATACTAGTGCTTGTTGCTTTTGTAGACTTCTAATTTCCACATTAATCTGAGAACTGATTAGTCTATAGCATTGGATTTATCCTATTGTTCTATTGTTCCTGGCAGTGTTTAAACCACCATCACTCCAAATGCCAGTTGGAAGGAGGACAGTTACTGCCAGTGGTTGCCACCTTACTGCCCCTGTAAAGCTGGGTGAGTATGTTTGTTCCATGAGGAGTCTATGTATGAGGAACTACCCTTTGCGTTAGGGTGTTCCAGCAGAGATGTGCTGCATGGCAACTCTAATAAAAGCTCCAAAACTGTTTGAATAGTCTTGTCTCCCTGTTCTTTTCCTTCCCATGCCAGCACCAGTGCTGTTGGAGCTCTCTAGAGTGCAGCTGCAGCGTGACCCACAGTGTCTCTGCCTCCTGTGTTCATTGTTGCCCCTCCACGGCAGAGCTGTTAATCAGTCTGAGGTGCCTCAGCAAAGCTGGCATACGTCCTAAAATCCGGCCATACAACGGAGCCCATGCTAAATAATGTAACTTTCCATATGAATGGCTCCTTCAAAGCCAGTAGGACCACTCAGAGCGGCTAAAGCTCGGCATGTGGGTCAGCAATTTTAGTATGTCTTCCTCTTTTGGAAATGGCTATGTGGATTTGTTTTTTTCAAATGCTGTGAAAGGGAAGCCCCTCCCACATCTAGAGCCATCCACGAAAATATTCTGGATAGCAAAGACAGCAGAACATGTCAGTCATGCCATCCTTGTGCTACTCAGACATCTGTGAAAATTTCATGCTTCTGTGAGCAGATTCTCCAAAGGGCTGAATTTGGCTGCATGTCTTTAAGCACATACTTCCATTTTCCCTGCTGTGCCTGTCTGTTGTATGGTTTTGGTTGTCCTTGGTATTTGGGGAAAAAAAATAAAAGAAGCACATATTAAATAAAATGTATAAATAACAGGAGATGGCAGGCTTAAAATGGCAAAAAAGCAGGAAAAACAGACTAGCTGTAAACCTGGAAATACTGTTCCCAACTCCTAGTGTGTGCAGGAAATGCAGCACATATGGCACAGGGAATCACCTGGAGCTAGGCCTCTCTGTTGCACCTTGGCATAGGAGAACAGGAACAAAGCAGAGATGCAGATTGTAACCCTTAGTGGCCTGGTGTCTGGTAAGGATCAGCTTAAAACTGTTCTTGTACTCGGCTTCCAGTTCACAAATATGAGACGTTAAAAATAGAATCATTACTGAATGATCCCTTTTGTACTTAAACATGGATATCAGTGCATTTTTGTTGATTAGAAACTTTCAATATCATTATTTCTAGTGTGTAGGAAATACATATGATTGTAATTGTACCCTTTCTTATAGAAAAGTTGAATTTTATTATAATGACACTTCATTTATGATGCTACTTGCAAAAGCTGTTTCTGATATTATGCTTTTAAGTGAGCTTCTCAGTGTTCCTTACAATCATTAATGAATCAGACGTTAGATAAAGACAGTGCAGGTATGGCAGCATATCATTATACAGGGGAGTAGAGTGAAGCATGAGGATGTAAATATTTACTACATCTTGCACAATGTTAAGGAAAAGATAGCTCTAAGGGTAGGATGATGTTTTTTACTGTTCCTAGTGTACTCATCATAAAGAGAACCCTTAAAAAATTCAAACCTTTCCTAACTTTTGCTCAGTATTGGCAGAGGATTTTGCCTGGGAAGGAATAAAAGAAAATTAAAATAAAAAACCTCAGAACATCTGATATTGAGTATTTGTTCTAGGTTTTTTTATTATTATTATTTTATTTTCTTAAAAAGGTTTATCTTTTTTTTTCTTTCTTTGTTTTATGGTTTTTGGGGGTTTTTTCCTTGTTTTGGTTTATTTTTTTGGTATTTTTGGCATTTTTCATTTATTTGGAAAAAGAAGAAGGATAAAAATCTTCAGAATGATAGAAAATATTTGCAGACAGATGCCAAGCCATGGGATTTTATTTGTACAAGAGATTTTCTTTAAACCCTCAAAAGCTGCTACTTCTGTCTCATTTTCTGATCTAGAAATTTGTTTCTTTCATTCAGCTTACTCTATCACAGATCATCTTGATACCACTAAGTATGTGCCCTGCTGTACTAAGGCACATGGATCTCTGGTCAGCTTGTGTGTATAAACTTAAAGGTTTTTCTGTATTTCATGCATTTCTAGAATGAAATGGGTATTAATTATCATGCATTAAGCACTGAAAAGCAAAACAATTTTTACTCTTTTTTTTTTTACAGGGGCATCTTCACTATCACAGGCTGATATTGTACAGTTATATGATTAGCTGGAATCTTATGTTTAGAAATAGAGAAGTGCCAAGATTTCAAACTTGTGAGTATAATTAGATGTATTTTTAGAAATTGAAATGAGCTTATGCAGAGATTTTCAAAATAGACCTAGAAGAAGGAACAGAAAATGTCCAGCAAAGTGTATGTGAAGTTTAAAGAACCTTTTTTATATTTAAAGGACAAGAATTACTTGGAACCCTAGAAAAGGAAGCAGCTGTTACCCAGTGGAACTTTTCTTCTGCACTAGTATATTCTGTTTAATAAAATTTCTGAAATGTTGCTGTGTACTGGGATAATACATTTAAGCGGTATACACAATTAAATACAATTTTATGTCTTGTATTTTTAAAAAAGTAATGGACTTAGGAACATAGTAATGGACTTAGGAACATGCATTGATTGTCAGAAAAACAAGGTGTATGTTCACTTGAGCCAAGGAAAGCTAGAATGTTCAGGCTGTAATTAGCAGTTACTGAGGAGAAGGACTCTGCTTTTCAAAATGGTTTGTTTGCAGTAGTTGAAATTTGATTGATGAAAATTTTCCTATTATCATAGTGTGGCTGTTTGAAAAAAGTAGCTTTAGTACAGTGTAATTGGTTTCAAAGTTACCTAGAAAGAGTATTTAACTATAAGCACCTGAACGAAGCTGCCTCTCCCTGTGCAGACTGATTTTAACAGTCTCAGCTTCTGAGCTCTGCAGAGAATGCTTCAGACCAAAAGCTCTACAGCTGTTTTAGTCCTTTTTCTCCTCAGCTTATATATGCTGTTACAATATCAAAGCTGAATTGCATTTGACTGCCCTGAAGCAGAGAGCAGAAGAACTTGTACCTTGAAATTAAATGCACTTGGATTTTCAGTGAAGGTGTTGCAGTGAAGACTTAAATTCTTGAGTGTGACCCTAACTGTTGTAGTCTCACTTTCGCGTCTGCACTGAGTTTGTGACCTGGTGCCAAGTAATCCTCTCTTCAGGATAAAGTTACTACCCTGTCAGGCTTGCATTCTATAGCATCGACCTTTTTTGCTTCTTTTTTATTTTATTACAACTAGATTTACACGTTTCAAATGTGTTGGGGGTTGCCTGAATTAGGAAAATGAGTTTTGATGGCTTAATGGAAGAAAAGGAAGTGAAGAACAACTGATTTCTTGAAATTTCCCACCTGAAATCCTAGGGATGGAGAGGGGATGGGGAGGAAGGGGAAGAAATTCTCAGAGATGGCACTCTGAAGGGGGAAAATAGGGGACAAATGTGTGATTTCAAATATCCTCAAATTCCTGACTGAGTGCTCTAATTTTATATTACAGAAAATACAAGAAGTTGCCAAAACTAGTGCTCTTTTAGAAACAGGATTTGCAGAGGTAAAAAAGTTTTAGCCAGCCTAAACTGCTTTTGAAGTTGGCAGTTACTTTTTGGTTGTCTCAATCTGCATTTTTTAGCACACCTGTTTATTGGGTAAAAAAAACCAGAAATATCTTTCAGTGACACACGAAGCCACTGATAGTTACTGAAGGCACTTTTGCTGAAGTAGCCAAAATTAAACATTTTATTGGTGAAAGAGGATAGTAGCAGCTTTGATGTCTCAAACTCTTTTGCTGTTCCTTAAAGCTTTTCACACCAGCTACTCATCTCAGCTGGAGAAAACAGCACTTGGGAGAGCACTCAGAGAGCAAGTGTTCAGTGAAGAAGTTTATTCATGAGGGGATGAGTTTCGTTGGTGTTGGAAGGCAAACACAGAAAAGCAAACACAGCCCACTGGATTACAACAGGTTAGTAAATACAAATGCTGTAACATTCCCACAGAGCTCTTTCTGTAGAAGCAACTATTATGTGCAATTGTGTTATTTTATTATGATCACATTTTTCTAAGTTATATGCCTTTTATCATTTTTAGTGTGCTTTACTTACAAAAGTTGATTGAAGTTAGTGAATAATAACACTGAGAGACATCAAAGTTTCAGAAAAATGTGGAAAAGAGGTGTTACAATTTAGATGAATCAGTCATTATTAAGGTATTTGGGATCTGCTGGTTTGGCTTCTAATGTGCATTCAGAACACCATCTTGTGGCCTAAGTTTCCAGTAATGTGTTGCAGTTGTGAACCATTTTTGTACCTCTCACAAGAGTGCTGAGAATTGAGATACCTCTAACTCCCACGAACATTGTGGCAAAACTCCCACTGAGCTTTATAGAAGGAAGAGGAAGGGTCATTAGTGGCTTTTGTCAAGTGCAATGAGGTACTGATGAAATGATCTGTATTAATCTGAATTGCTTTTGTTCATTACACACGGAGCAATGGAGAGAGAATATAAATGAAGTATTTATTTAACATCAAGGTGCTAAATTTTAGATGGTATATTGTAAGTAAAAAACTGTCCTTTTGCTAGGGCATTGACATAGCACCTTTTATTCCTTCCAACTTGTCTTTTTAAACCTTCTGTTGTTTCTTTCTATTCATGCAAAATTCTCAAATTGTAAACACTTCCCTATTGACAAGATACACTTATGTCAGTAATAAAAGTGAAAACCTAATCTAATGTGGACAAGCATTTCTGAACAGTTCTAAAACATCTCTTTTCTGACTAGTCACACTAACAGTCGCTGTTAATTTATTAACAGATAAATTCTAATAATTCATAGACACCAACTTCTTAGTTCTTTTGCAGAGAAGTTGAGATGAGAGGGTTGTATTTTGCCATATGCTCTCACTGTCTTTGAAGCATTTCATTGTGTCTCGTTTGAGAGTTCCATAAGGTGGAGAAAACCAGAATTGTTCCGCAAAGAAAAGGATAGTGCAGTTTTCAAGCATTGCCCTACTTGTCAAATTTCTTGTGACTATCTCTGTATAAGATGATATACAAGGACAAATTAAGGAGGTGAGGTAAAAGATTTATAACTGAAATAATGCCAACACACTTACTTCTACCTGTACCAGACTCTGTCATGCATTAATAATTTGGCCTTAACTTCTTGTAAGAAATAGACCCAGGTTTTTCTGTTCTTAGAGTTTACTCATAGGACTGATAGGTTGACTAGGAGGCCAGTCAAGCTAAGAGAGATTAGATAGATAGATAGATAGATAGATAGATAGATAGATAGATAGATAGATAGATGGATGTATAATATTTTTATATATGATGTGAAATACAGTGCTAAGTTTTGCTTTAACTGAAACATGAAAAGAAATATTTTTGATTTACTTATATTTTCTTTTAGCAACACAATACTTATTTGATTTTCTCATTATGGTTAGCTCTCATGTGACACTTAGGGCACTCCTGTACTATCCCTGTCTTCTTATTCTCGTGGGAAAAATACTTGTCTTAGCAAGGCTATTTTCAATGCTTGATCATATGTGAATTGACAGGACAACCTACATCCTATTTCTGTTCCTTTTTTGCTGTAGATTTTTGCCTATGCAACTTGCAGTAATTCCTTTGAAGCTGTCACAATCTGTTCTATAAAAATTACTTACAGATCCTGTTGTTCAGGGATTGTTGAGATGATAGATTGCTATGGTCTCTCTTGTTAATGTGTGCTTAGGGAGTCCTTCATTTACACAATAGACTTATTCAATTTTTGGTGAAATGTGATTAGTACTCTTGCACAGAAGACACATGCTCCATCTAGATATGACTTGCTTATTTTTAAGGAAATTGTATAAAAATAGGATGTCCCTCCACAAAACTCTGCTTTTAACTTTACAAACTCATTGCTTTCACCTTGCCATTTGAAGGACTGACAATCTCATGTACTGTTTATAACAGTATATACGGTTTATAACTGTTTATAACAGCTGGCAAGAAGTCCAGCTGCAGCAGAGGCAGACTCTGATGGCTCAGGGTGCTGGAAATGGTGGAAAATTCACTGAGAAGTGTATTCCTGTCGCCATCAGCTCAGTTATGTGGCAGAACTATAGTTAGAATAGTCTGGTACTGGTTGTGGACTTGTGTATATGAGAAGATTTTAATATTTGAAGGTACCAGGTAGCTTGAACAGCTGTGGTCTAAATCTAACCGATTTTATCTATAGCATTTTTATTTAGCCCTTTTTAATGAGAATGTTGTTGACTTTTAAAATTTCTTATTACTGAAATGCTCCTTTGATGTTATTATTATAGTTACAATGCCATTTTTTGGTAAGTCATCTTGTGCTGTGACTGAGTAGTGGTGGGCTGAGGATCTAAAACTGAGGCAGGAAAATACAGAAAACAGTTCTAAGTATAATTCTGTCAGTGTTTCTTTCCGTCTCACTTCCTCTAATGGGACTGTCATGGCGGTGGGCTGTGCCTTCTTACATAGTATCTCATAAGGCTGAGCCCTCTGCTTGAGTCAGGAGTGTCCTAGACTGAGCATGTGGGAGAACATGAACTGAGGAATGCAGGGAGATCCTGGGAGCTGCTTTTTTCATAAGATCAAGGGCTGTATTAGCTCTGCTGACTGCACCTTGTGCAGTATCTGTTACTTAAGCTTTTGTAGTCTCGCTTGTACTTTTAGCTTCAACTGGGCATGTGAAACCACATACCTTAGTGAAAGAAACTAAATAAATGGATTGTATCATTCAATTTCAGGGGGTTTATCCACCCTATCTTGTAATTTTTACTGACATGAATAATTTTTGTTTACACATTCTTAATTTGAATGGGATTACTTGCATTAGTGATAATGTGAGTAGCAGGTACAGATTAGTTCCTGTATTTGTCAGTGATGTCAAAAGCAATAGAATATACAGTAGTTTGGTTACATTTTCAATTATAATCTGAAATTAAAGAGCTTTATTTTGGATCTGTTGCTCTGAATAGCAAGTATTGATATTTGTAATTGAATTTTGAGATAGAACTTTCCATACATTTGTAATGCAGAAAGCTCTCTCATCATGTGAGATTCACTTGGCAGATGAATGGTCACCACTTAGTAACAATATTAAATCCTGCATTTCAAGAGTCAAAAGGACTGGAAGCTGCTTCTAAGGTAAAAATATTTAATCTGTTTCATATCTCAAAATTCTATAGTGTGAAATTACTAGGTTGAGAAACATTTTGATAAATATTTGAGTACGTGCTGTGATTAATTTGTATTGGAATTATACTTTGAACTAGAGTAATTCATGTTGGTAGAACACCTGATGAGGCAGACCTTGATCCTGAAAAAGGCTCCAGGCAAATCTCCAAAACTTAGCTGCTTTGAGCAATTTTCAGGACTCAGAGGTAAAATTTGATATAGCATGAATGGGTGGCAGGATGAAAATAAATCATGCAGCAGATAGCCTGTTTTTCACAGCTACAGGTTTGGGGGGGTTCTCTCTTATTTTTTTTCTTTCTTTCTTTTCTCCCCCCCCCCCCCCCGCCCACTTTTTAAATTTTTTTCTTGCACAGCTTGATTTTTAAAGATTTATTTAAATTTGGTTCATGTGCAGCTTTTAGTCTTCATGTAATTAAACAGCAAATGCTGGGAAATGAATAAAAATTTTGGCTTTTTTTTTTTCTTTTTTTTTTTTTCCCAGTATCCAAGACTTTTATTGCTAGGTAAATACTATCCACTTTTATATAAAACTTTTTTCACATGGGATAAATGTCTCCTCAGTAAAAAAAAAGTGGGGAAAAGAAAAAGCTTGCAATAGGTTGAATACCAGATAGATGTAGATCATTGCAGTCATTGTGGCTGCAAGTCACTTTGTATGCAGGGACATACAGTGACCCTGACTCCAATCACAGCTTATTTGACAAAGAGGCAACAGTAGACAGTGAATGTAATCCTGTTGTTTGCTCACAGTAAGTGATACTGCAGGAACTACCTCTCTGAAACACAGGATGCAAGGAGTTTTTTGCTTTAAGGTACTCTGGCCATTTTGGAACCTGAAATATCTTCTCCATGGCCAGCTTCCTTACCTGAGAAGGTGACTCAGGACTCTGCCAGCACCTTGATCACTGGAAGTGTTCCGGGCCACAACAGCAGTTGGCTGCCAATATATATATATGATATAACATACCTCCATTATTTTTTCCCTTGAAATTACATAAAGGATAATCACAGTTTGGCCTTGAAAAAAGACTTCAGGTTCTGATTTACAGTAGGTATTTCTAATGTTCTGGTTTATGCTTTGTAAACTGCTGGATTTACTTTAAAAGCAAATATAACGAATGGTGAAAACCTGCTGTCATCAATTGTAGAAGAGATTGTAGCTATGTGAGAATTGGCTTGACGTCAGGAATGAAAAATGGGTACACAAATACCCAGGTTTAGAAAACCTGCCTTTAGAGTTACAGAAAGAAGGAGGAAAAAAGGGTCATATTTTTAGATGACCAAAGAGTAACAGTAGAATTTAGTCCTGTTGAAAAGAACACAAGATTAAGATATAGGTGCAGGGGTTGTGAATCTATCTAAAATCTCACCTGTTTTTCTTAGTCATATCAGATGGTCTATAGGAATGTGTTGCTTTTTCTGACAAAGCATGCTTGTCTTGTAGCTGTAGCCACCCTGGCTACTACTTAGGACACAGAAAGACTGGGAAAGAAAAAGGAAATTATATATGAAATATTACAGAAATTGTGAAAATAGGGGGTTTTGCTGAATGAACAATAGGCAGTCTGGTAGAGTTAGATAATTGTCTTAGCATCATTAGTAGCTTGAGTTAGAAGAGAGGATTTAGGAAATTGAAGTCGATATTCCAAATACTGAAATGAAGAGCAAGATTTGCATATTTTTGATCATAGACTCATTCATTATTCAAGTTGCATTTTCATCTGCAATAGACGAGAGAAGACCACCATAAACTGCAATGATAAAAGCAAGGGCAAAATTTGACTGTGACTCAGGGGGAAATGACTAATCTTTCCTAATTTGTTCTCAATCTTGACATGTAGACCTCAAATACTCTAATTTATGTGAAAATGTCTTCTTTGGTCCCTCAGCTATTAAAGGTTGTAATAATGCAAGACCACAAAACCAGAAAAAGCTTTTAAAAGCTTATTCTTCTAAATAAGTGATTCTAAACTCAGATTATACCCACTAGACCCTGTATTTTCTGAGTTGCCAGGCAGTTAGCCACAAAACTCACATTAAAGTCAATGGGAGTTACTAAAATCAGTGGGAGTTGTGTGCCATGATGGCATGTAAACTCTGTAAATTTCTAAGAAAATAGCAATCAAAGTAGTGGTGGAAAATATAAAATATCAGAGTAGATAATATATGAGTAAATGAGCCAAATATCTAACAAAATGAAAAACATGATGGAAAAGAGAAGATGGATGAAAAAGAGATGGTTGAATACATCGAGTTATGTAAGACTGTAAAGAAGAATTCTAAAGGTTTCAGGAAATAGAATTTCTTGAGAAGCTAAGGGAAAATGAAAGAAAGCCATCAGGCAGAATTGCTGTGAGGAACAGCTTCCTGCTGAGACAGAAGAGGTTTACTTTCAGCACTGTACAAATGCATCCCAACAGGTACAACAAACAAAAATAGATGCATCATAAAATCAAGAATAAGGAGAAGGAGGTTCTATAAGCATACAAACATATCACATGTAATGGCGAAGAGACAGAACAAAGGGAGAGCTGTGGGGAAAAAGGAAAATATGGGAGAAAACGGACATTGTACTGTGGTTGAGGAAGAAAGCAGACGACAGGATATGGCTGTCTGAGAAACACGGGAAGCATGGACTCTGTTGAAGAGGGTGATGCTGGTCAAAATAATTAGTGCAGGGAGAAACTAACTTGTCACAGCATGGATTTTTATCCAGCAGTTATGTTCAGCAAAATAACTATCTCCGTAAAAAATATTACAGTAAAACATAGGACTTACTCGGAGATAAATGTTGTAGATTCTCTAATTCACTAAGATTTCAAACCTGTTAGAAAGTTTCAAAAGAAAGAGAGGGCAATTGCTACCTATATTCCTTTTAGTTCTACAAGGTGCAAGTGCTTAAGACCCTTATAAAATCTCACCCAAATAAAAATGGAGAAAAGCTCTCTCCTCAAAAGCTACTATTTAGAAATGGTCCTCCACAGAGACAAGGAAATAAATAGTTGTTAATAAAAAACATCTTTGAAACATTAGGGAGAGGGCAAGGTTTTGCAATGGATATGGAAGAATGATAAAGTTAAATATCACTAAACAAAGCTCACTGACTGTTCATATCCATGCAACTACTGAATAGAAGAATGTTATTTTATGCTTATGGTGAGATTGGACCATAATTTCAGACTAGAGGAAACCCAAAGTTAATCAAAGACAAAGTACCTTGTAGAACTACACTGTGGATTGTATTGCCAAATGAAGGCATTCTTAGAACTTTTTTAGATATAAGAAAATCATCTTCTTTCAAAGAAATTCAGAAAAAATGAAGTCAATGTAGCTGTTGCAGGAGGGATTAAACCTAAAAGCCCCGTGAAAAGGTCCAATTTTTGGAACTTTTGGATGCTCTGTTAGCAGAACCCATGAAGACACATAACAAATCAAGACACAAATTTTAGCAAACAGTAAATGAGCAGTATGCAAACCAGTTGAATTGTGAATTGCTTATAGGTAACATACACGTATCTTGTGACATTTCATTTAAAAATTGAACTGCTACATTAAGCTGGCTTTATGCCTTGAAGAGCATATTTACAAGCAGTGTTTTACAGGTGGTCACAACTGGTGATTTAATACACAAGCGATCTTCGCAGCTGTGTAGCAAATCAGATGAACAAATGGGATTTGGTGTCATTGAGAGATTGCATAAGCCCTCCAAACTAATGAACTTTGTACTGTGTGAAAATAAAAGATAATGCACTGAGTACAAAGCAAAAGAACCTACAAAACCCCCCAGAACAGCAGGAGAACACAGGTAAAGATTTTGAATAGATGCCAAATACTAGAACGTGTAACAGAGATAAATAAAATACACAGTAAAGATGCAATATAATAAAATACTGTAATTTGGGCTGTCAGCATGAGTGTAGTGAGTTCAAAATAGAACAAGTGAGTTAGCTTTTATGGTGTATTTAGCCACAAACTGCCATAAACCGAGACTGCTGCTGGTAATACATATTCAAATGCAGCAAATATGTTATTGGGAAAAATTATATAAAATCACACTATAAACTTTTTAGTTGTATTTCTTGAATTTGTACACTAGGCATCTACAATTTGCCTTTTGCAGAAGTGGTAGCTTCAATAGCTTCATTTCCCACAGTACTGTGGAAATAATTATGACTACATTTACATGGGGTATCCCTGCCCATGGCAAGGGTTGGAACTAGATAATCAGTAAGGTCCCTTTCAACCCAGGCCATTCTATGATTTTGTGGTAGTAAGAAGACTTATTTTGGACGTGGACAAACCAGACTGTCTCAGATTCAACAGGCAGTTCACAATAGTTCCAGAAATGCCTCCTATAGCATGGGATTTTTTTGCCCAAGTGGTGTTAACTGAAAGTACAACCAGATCAGAGAAAAAAAATTTTTTTGCTCATCTCAGTCCATTATTTGGCTATGTGGAGAAACTATGACAGATGTCTGTCCAGTGCTTCAGGACAGCTGTTTTCATGTAGGCAGCCAGAATGCTTTCCTTAGAGCTTTGTACCACTGGCTTCTTGGCCCATTGTTGTAGCTCAAGAGCTGCAGAGGGTATTGTCTAAGAAGCATCAATTCCTGGCCATTGCCACTTGCAAGGCTGCAGGGCTGTCTTGTGATGCTGCATCAGAGTATTTCTTCACATTTAATGATTGCTATTCCAGTGTCCTGTGTCATTTTTGAAATGGATAATGCAAGTACTTCATGCCTTCCTTAAGTGGTATTTTTTGGGCATGTTGTCTGGTCTGATATCCAGTAGCACAAGATATGGGTCTTTCAGCAGCTGTTCCAGTCACCATTCTTAACTGCCTCTCAGAATCACTCCTACAAACACAAAGATAAAGTTTATTCTAATAATTAGTTACAGAAATAAGGCAGGTATTCTTTTCTTATATATTTATATAAAGTTACATTTCTTTTGTGATAATGTTTTCTATTCTAAAGATGCATAGATTTGGCTATTATTTTCTTTTGCTATATTTAATTTTTCATAACTTTATTAAATTAGTTCCCATCATTCAGTTCTTAATAATCTCTTCCTCAACACCATTACTATTCACACAAAATGTTAATCTTGCATTTGAAGAGGCAATAAAGGCAACTGTAAACCCGGATTCTATGTATATTTCCCAATACCATTGCTAATTTACTTTCCAAGAAAAAAACCCCAAACTGAACCACCACCACCACAAAACCCTCCACAAACAAACAACTTCCCCCATCCCACACAATTAATTAGCAGATTATGCTGTTATTTTAACAGGATAATGTCTGGGGAAAATGCAGGTTTTAGAGTAAAATGTTTTAAAATAAAAATACAGTTCTTTATTTATTGTTCAGTGAATTTTCTGTAAATTTGCTGCTATTTAGTAACCTACTGGAAAGGCCTGCCACCGGTTCTAGCTTTTTCCCCAATTTTTCTGTTGTTCTGTCAATGTTTGATGAGGAAATTGCCTGCTACAAAGACATGTTTGAGAATCAATGACAGTAAGTAGGAAAAATCTCCAACCTCTTCTTAATTTAATTACTATTTTAAAAATTATTAATTTGCTTACATTTTGTTATTTATTAAACTAATTAATCTAATAGTCCTTAATTATTATAGTTCAGGGTTTTTTTTTCTCTAAAGAGATACATTATATTTCAGCTGGGGTTTGAAATAAGTTTTAAGTAATTAGCTAGGAATTTTCAATTGTTTTCTATATTCTTTACAGTTTTATATGCAGTCTCAGGAACACAGTAATTTTCTTTGCCTGTTTTCTGGATTATACCTACTGATTTCTCTTCTCCCATTGGACACATGCTGTACTTTCATTGGAACTTAGTTCCAAGGGCCTCTTTTTTCTTATGCTGTGCAGTGTTTTTAGTAATCTTACTTTTCTACAAGTACACACTTACGTATGAAGTGATAACAAGAGCAAATTTTTTTCTGTTCATTTTCACACCTCGATGATAGAAATTAAAAATCTTCTTCAAAGAAATATTAAGATGCTTGGAGCAATGTCTTCATTTTTAAGCCTGCAATTGCTTGGATATAAGAGATTAAATTTTGTATGTTCTCTGTTTTTAAAGTAGTAAGTGCTTCCAAAGTAATCAGAAAGTAAGGAAATATATTTCCACACAACTGAAATTATCAAACAATTTAGGAGAAAGCTGAACTGAAATCAAAATAAACCTGCAGCTGGTTTTTGCTGATCTTTTCAAAATGCTTCCATGGCTTTTGGAACATTTCCATACATTTTCAGGTTAGGCACTTCTGGCTTTCAAACAAAACCAAAATTAGAATTATTGAAGAAACCATGAGACAAGCAGTTTTTCTACAGTATTTTTAGCCTGATTACAAGCAGATTTCATGGGAATTTAATGATTTAGTTCATTCTGAGATTTACTGTACCATTCAGAGAATTTGTTGCATTTTGCCAATCCTTCTAGCCAAAATGTAGGCCATGGAAATTTTTAAATTCTCTCTTTACTGATCAAGTTTATAATGATATCTATTGCTTGTGTGGAAATGAGACACTCATGAGTATGGAAGATCACTTCTCCCTGAATCAGGATTTTACAAAGGAGATACTATAAAAAGGAATTTGACAGTGCAGTAATAGTAGCAGGAAACTGGGAAATTTTTAAAAAGCAGATGCTCTTGTGAACCAAAACACAACTTCTGGAGGCTCTGAAATGTTCATGAGAAATGTAAAAATACTTGAAATCTGAACACTTTCTCATCTTATTCATTGAAATTCAAATTATATTGAACTTCCACTTTAAAATGAACATGCAGATGCTTAGAATTCTTTGTTTTTTTTCCTTCGCAACCAAATTACCTTCTGATGAAATTCAGTGAAAGCAAAACACTTAAACTTTAGACAAAAAGTTGACAGGCTTTATCCAGTTCTTTAGAATCCCAATAGAAAATAATTACAGCAGAGATTGCATAGATGTACAAGACAGCTGACGTAGCCCGTGACATTTTGGTTCTATTTCCTGTCTCTAAAAGCTCAGATCTGCACATCTTTATATAAGCAATTAAAGGTATACTTTGATGTGTGTGAAAAATATGGAAATGTACTCATAAAGTTCTCATAGGATGTTTTTTGATTTTTATAATCTGTTCAATGGGCATTGAATCATACTTGTATGTATACTCCTCTCTGAATTTTTTTCCTCCTAATTTCTTTGATTTCTGCAGGGATCATGAGGAAGAGGAGGAAAATTTCTGCAACAAAGTTTGAACAAACTTTTTCTCTTTAAGAAAAACATAAAGAAAGACCATATGGCTATCCTGGCAGCTGCACCAGAAATTAGATTTCATGATGCTCTTAGTGTCCAGATCTGCATGGTGACAAGTCACACTGAGGTCTGATAAATCTCTCCTCTTCGTGAACCTCATGACTGTACAACAGTGCCTTCATTTGTGTTTATAGCCCTGTTTATAACAGTTTATACCTGTCATAGTGTCATCCATGTTTACTGCTGAAGTTTTGCCAAAGGAGCCCCCTTGCACTGCCAGAAAAGCCAGTGGGATTCCTAAACAGTAGCTAGACTTGCCTGCAGCCAGCATAAGCCCCTTTCTTCTCCCTAGGCTGTTTCACAATGGTGGGATAGAAAGCATCTCTGTGCAGCACCTGAACCTCCTCTGTCACTCAATGTAACTTGTTTCAGAAAGCCCTTGGGTTTGCTGCATCAGGCACAGCGTGGCCAGCCGGGCAAGGGAGGGACTGTGCTGCTCTGCTCTGCTCTGGGGCAGCCTCACCTCGAGTCAGTTTTGGGCACCACAATGTAAGGTGTTAAACTATAGAGAACATCCAAAGGAGGGCCATGAAGATGGTGAAGGGCCTTGAGAAGGAGCTGTATGAACCATGTTCCCTGAGAAGCATTAGTGGCTTAGAATCAGAGAAATGCCATTTAGATTTAATTTTTTTTAAATGCATAGTGTACATGAGATCTAAATGAAGAGACCAGCACTGTGGGATACAGATGACAAGACTTGTAGCTCTTGTTTTCAGGAGGCTGATATAAATTCTGCTTCAGTAAATTCTTTAGTTATGATGAGGTAACTTGAGAAAAGGAGGGTTTTTTGGTGTCTGACTGCCTTTTTCTGAATAACAAAACCTTTTGTGATTCTGTAGCTTTCTGCTGTTTCTTCAGTGGGTGTAATATCTTGAGATTTTATAATACCCTTCTAACACCAAGAGGTTGCAGTGCTTTCATATTGCAAGAGATGCACTTTGCAAGGTAAATAAAAACATTCTTTTTGACAGATGTATGGGAATATAAAAGCAGAGTAGAAAATTGACAAAACTCTAAGAGTCTCAAATCTTCATCTATACTAAACCAAAACCAAACTGTCATCAACTATTTTTTGTAATTATCTTGTCTGTGAGATGGTTGTTACTCTGCAGTTTGTAATTAATCATACATTGCAGTTTTATAGATTGTACATATACTTTTCTTTGAATACAAAAGGCTGTCCTCTAATGCATTCATTTATTAAATGCATGGATAGAACTAGTTCCTCCAAGCTGGAAATTTATGAAATGAAGCCAAAGTGGTTTATAAGTCTAATAAAGGATTATTAAAGTTCCACTATTAGGCTGAGCAGAATGCTTTTCAGGCGCTGAAATAAAATTAGTGATTGATTTTAGTCCAGTTCTCAGAGAGATGTTTTTACAAAACTACTGTCATAACTGGGATGAGTAGTGGGAGTTTACCTTGTAGAAACAAAGAAAAAATTATCTAATGGAACTTCTACCTGCTGATGGAAGTGACATCTCATGTACCAGGCAGATACATAATGGGTTTCTCTGTAGAAGTTACCTAGAACCTTTTAAATCAAAGTTGCCATATTGGATTGATATTAGTTAAAATGGTTCTAGTTTGCATATGGACAGCTAGTAAAAAAGACTTTCCTAGGGTCAGAATAGATTGTTATATAATATGAACAGGCTGATAGCATCCAGTTTCAAAACAGGGTACTGTCCACCTTCAGATTTCTACCAGTTTAGCTGTATTGTCAGTAAACTAAAATCTATTTCACACAGAAGCTATGATAGAAGACAAAAGAGGAGCTGCCATAAGACAAACTTGTCCTGTTTTTGTCCAGTCATCCGTCTTAGGGAGACTGAGAAATCTTCAGTTTTATAGGCTATCCTGGAACTTTTTGTTTACATTAAAAGCCAGTTTGTCTACTAATGTGTAAATGGGATGCAGACTCAATGGATATATCACAATAAGAAGGTTGAATCCACTGAGAACCTGGCACTAGGTGTTTTTAAAACTAGAAGGCAGAGCACACTTGATTGTCAGTCTCTTGCCAAGTGACAAGATTAATGGTTTATTGCAGCATAACAAGAAAATATGGGTTTGGTACAGAACAGACTGAATGAAAAAGGGAGGAATCTGTTTAAAGATATTTCTGATAACCTTAGAAAGAATAAGAGTTTTTCTTGCTCTTCTTATACTGCAGATTTAGCTGTATTTAAAATCTGTGCCAGAGGCTGTAGAGGACGGTGCTGCAAAACGAATAGAATACATGATTTGGAGAATTTTGACAAACAACTGATATCTGCCTCTGACTTGGCAGAATGCAGATCTTTCTGACCATAATGAACAGGCAGGGAGAACTCGCTTAAAATGTGAATGAGAGAATCAGAATATTCAAGAGTAATGTGGAACTGGATGTTGTATAGAGTGAGCCAAACACTTTGTTTGTCAAGAAAAAAATGGCAGAAATCCTTTCTTCTATTCATTGATTAAAAAAAACCCAAAAAAAACAACCTATGAAGTACAATTAAAGAAACAGTGGAAAATATTTGCCAGATAGTCTACATGATAGTAAATGTAGTACATATTTGGTTCTGGGAGTAGCTATTGTCACTAAATAGGTGTAAATACTTTTAGAAAAGCCAGGACTAAGTAAAAGCTAGAACTGTTTTCAAACATTTACACTTGCTGATGCAAATCTAACTCCAAAGGGAAATAGTTTTCTGTAACTAGTTCCAGATGTACTTGTAAAAGTTACAATGAAAAGGTAATTATGTTGTAAATAGTGGGAATGCTTTTCTTCATCAAAGTGAGAGTTTCTTTATTCCTGGACTCAGTTAGCTGGAATAAGAAATACACACTGGGAAGAGCAATTCTAAACCCCTGTTACTGATTCTCTAAATTACTCCTTCCAGGACAATCAGTATTTGCTTCAGACAGATCCTCTTTCTAATGAATGGAAACTCTACACTGAATACATAGAACACATGATTATAGATGGGCTGTTCAAAGCTATCAAGTGTTTTCTTCAGTATCTGAATGAAAACACTGAGGCAACATTTAAATCCACTCCTTTATTTGAAGTGCAGCTTTTTCTTAATAGCAGTGAAATAACTTTTAAACCTCTTTGGACTTAATGTCAATGGCAATTTCTGTGATATTATAGGGGGCCTAATCAAAAACAGCTATGATGCTGTATCATTGGTAGACAGACCCTTTTCAGTTATTCTTACTATTGCTACTTTTCCTTTTTTTTTTTTAAGTGTCACTGTTGACCTTTCCCCTAGAATTTGAATGTAGCTGTTTTCCCAGCTGACTCATCTCTATCCAATGGCTTATTCCAAGAAGGCTAATATCTCAAGAGAGGCTGTGAAGACTTTTCCCATCTGTTCCTAGTGAGCTGTCGTATTCTACTCTCCTTAACCTCTGCTTCTCTTGTTTTATGAATGTGTCCAGTCATTTCCATCAGGCACCAGCACATTTTTTTTTTAATTATATTGGCTAACTTATTTTTAACTTCTTCTAGTTTACTTGCTTAATTGAGATACACATTGAAATGTGCAGGTGGATGGACTCTCTTCAAAGCTGGTTCATGAATTTGCCTTCTACTTTCTCTGTGCATTGTGCACAGGCAGTCTTTGGTTTTTCAGTGCCTGTTTTACTGAGCATTTGGTGTCAAATGACTTGCACATATTCCAGGCTCGGCATTTCTCAAGACCTGCTGGTTTCCTTGTGATTATAGGTTGAATGTTTGCTTTCTTGGTTACTACTTCTCATCAGGACACCTGATACTGTTTCTGCTCCCAGATCTGCAAGTATAGCTGAGCTATGTTTCTGCAGTAATTTCCTTCTCTATAAGCCGGGAGGTTATGTCCACAAATAGCTGATAAAAGTGCTTAGTGAATTACAGTGAAACAGTTTTGCTAGAAATTTAATGCAAATGCAAATTTTTGTGCAAGAATATTTTTGCCAGACTAGCAGGACATGCAAAAGTCTTTGTGTAATTTCTCCCTTTTGCAGTTTTTTTTAATATGTGATGGAAACAAATATAAATAAATAAATCTATCAAAGTATCACAGTTTACACAGGCAAAAATAGATTAAATATAAATTGGTTACACTGCACAATAGTGAAAAAGAAACAAAGGACAAAGGTGGGCACAGTATTTCATTTATTGGAGCCCTCCTGGAAGGTGACACTGACGGTCATAAGGATCTGAATCAAAGTTCATCTCACTAGCAAGTGCTGTAAGTTAAATCAACCTGTTGGAGGATGTGAGTAATAACAAGTGCACTGTTTTGTCTCTAGCTGATGACAGTAGGTACTTTGAATTTTTGATGTTAGTGTGATGCATGAAACAGAAATTATAATACTTGAGAAAAATGTATCCAAGCAGTCATTTCCTATTAAGTTGTTTCAGGGAGCAGACAGGAAACCTGCTGCTAACTGACAAGTTATAATTGTCATTGCCATCAGTGCAATATCTTGGGTCCTGGCGTGTGGCTTAGCTTTAAGGATGTCCTTTCTTGAATTTAATCTTTCCTTCTACTGCTTTTTCAGAGATATTTTGCAGACTTTCGACCCATTCTTTGGGAGAGGAAATCTTTGAAATTAGTAGCAATCCTGGACTCTTTTAAAAGACAGATATGGATCACAGTGCTGTACCCATCCTCTCAAATGCCCATCTGAACTATTTCTTGCTGTCACACAGCAAGTCCCTGCCCCTGATTCTGCAGCACCAAGAACCTCAATAGGGTTATTACTTGAACCACATGCAGTAGATGTAGAAAGAAAAGAGATGGTCAAGAGTAAATGACTCCATGATATTTCTCAAGAATAACTTGTCATTCATGCGAAATGCATTTCTCTCTGGCTTAAAAAGAGAGGAAAAAAGGAGTCCAGCAACTAAGCCTTAACACCATGCTTCTGTGTTTTATTTGATTGAATTTACTTGTTCATTAGTATTATTTATGTATTTGGTTTGCTTTAAGTTTTCAGGTGTTCTGTGCTGATTACCTCAACATTTTCTTACATTGCATGTTGCTGAATGGAGAGGCTCACTCATGAAACCACAGCCAGGCTGGCTAATAAAGTGTGAGGAGGAGAGTACACAGCTCTGGGTGAAATAATGAGACAAGCATAGAATGGTAAAGATTGGGAAAGTCCTCCAAGATCATTAAGTCCAACCTTGACCCAGTACCTCCACGCCCATTAAACCTTATGGTGAAGTGCCATGTCTACTTGTTTTTTGAACATTTGCAGGGATGGTGACTCTACTACTTCCCTGGGGAGTCTGTTTCAGTACTTAGCCACTCCTTCAGTGATCCAATGTCTATGCAAGACCAGAAATCCATAAAGTACATTTTCAAGTCTTAAAACTGACCTCTTGAGAACTTGGGGATAGCAGTTGGGAGAATTGGGGGTGAGGATCCCATAGAAAACTAGAGGTAAGTGTTCAACATAACAGCTCTAAAACTTTGGTTAACTTAATATAGGAGCAAGTATAAAACCCCTAAATACATTTGGTTTTGGAGGTTTTTTAGAACTCTTTACCTTGGATACTTTTACTGAATGTATTTTTAAAAATATAATGACGTTTGCTGTTTGTTCCCAATTCTAAGGAAAATATTCTGTTGACTTAGCTGTGTCCAAAATAGGAACATTGTAAATTTTTCTTAGTGTTCTCAAGTTTCATTCAAGAGACTTAATGAGAAGTGTTTATCAATGTTGTACCATCATTGTCCTCCTAGGAATCAATTAAAATGCTTAGAACAAAAACTTATTTGTCAGTGAAAGGCAGTGCTTTCACGTAAATAGTCATGCACTAAAGACATTTGTGATGTCAGATTTTAACTGTGGATCTTCTTTATTAATGGAACACAGATTTCAAGGCCAGACAGGATCATTAGTTTAGGTGTCCTGCCTTTCACAGAATAGGATTTCCATATAGATAAATATGCTCTGGAAGGCTCACCTAAAAGATTTTACTTTTATTTTTGTATTTATTCCTTAATTTCAGTTAATCCTGAAACACAGTCAAAAATGTAATTTGTTCCTCTCCAACCCTTGGGGCTAAGAGCAGAGCTGAGGGGTACAGAGGGATCACATGGCTCAAATAGCTGAAGATTCTTGGTTGGGGATTCGGCACAGCATGTGAGATATAGTGGACTTAATCCACTGTCTGATTTATAGCAGAACCTTGGCCTTCCAGATGAATGCATGAAACATGGGAAAATCCACTGCTGCATTTTGATATATACAAGTTTTACATAAAACCTGTTGAAAGGTTGGTTCTGTCTACTGCCCTGCTGGGACAAAAAAAATTTTAAAACATGAACATTTCTGACTAAATGAAAATTCTTTTCCCAGATGATCTGAGCTAAAAAACTCACCGGTAGCCTATGATTTTGGTTTGGCAAACAAATACTGAAAATGTTTCAATTCTCTGCTCCAAAATTAAAGAGTTTTTCTGTGCATAACCTGAGGCAGGTTAAATCCCTTTACTGTAAAAATCTACAGAGTAATCTTAACCTTGATGAGTATGTTCCTGTTTGCACACAGAGGTAGAGAAATGGTACAGAGGTGGCACATGTGAATTGGAAGTAATCCTCTTGAAAACTTGAACCATGCTCTTTAATGTAACTTTAATTAGAGAAGTGTTGGCAGACCAAAAACTGAAGCAGTAAAAATAGCACCATTATAATGTTTGATTTTTTTCAGCATGTGAAACATTGTTTCTTTATGAAGAATCAGAGTTTTGCTATCAACCTGATTTTTCCAAGTGACTAAATGTGTTTCTATAGTTTTTTCCCTAGCATCATTTGCAGGAAATGTAAAGACTTTCTCTGCATATGAAAATGGGGAATCTTTCCCAATAATTTTTTACTATTCATTTCTAATCTGTCATGCTTCTTAATGCAGCTGAAAAATAAACTTCACCTGCATGGAAATATCCATTTTAAAGTACAATTTATAGACAGGTATTTAATTGTGTTCTTATTTAGACATTGTGAGAGGATTGCTAGTGCTTATTAAACTTCTAGCCACTTCAAATAGTGATAGGAAACCTTTCTGAGCAATATGACTTGCAAGGAGGTAACGAGGTTCAGCTGTGTCACAGTATTGTGAAATTAAGTTGAATGAGATTCAGAGTAAACACAGATGTTTGCAAAAGCCCCATGTAACTTTCTCAAAACAACAGCAAGGGGAAAAACATTTATCTTTTTGTATCTTTGCCTTTAAATTATTGTGTCTTATTACACTGTTGTGAGCGAGACCATGTCCATATTCAACTAGACTTGTGGCTGACCTTTTTGTCAGCAACAGGTATAGCTTGTAGAGCAGATGAACCTTTGGGATGTCTAACAGGAATGTAAGGAATATGACTTTGATTTTTTGGACCAGACTGGGTTTGAGCATGCACTTGTTAAGCACTAAGCAGGTTACGCAAAACAGCTTGACATGTTTGGGGCTTACTAATACATTCTGTTGTCTCTATGTGTATTTTTATGCCTTTCTTATGAGTGGGTCAAAATAATGTATTTCTCAAACTACCTTATCATGAGTTGCATCACTTATTTCAAAATTTAATATATGTAAACATGTTCTAACTGGAAAATGCAGGATGTCAAGAATTTTAGTCTTTCCCATAAACTGCATTTAGCGTAGAGTCCATCTTTGTCAGTACATAAGAACAATAGGGAAGGAATTACACAAACTCAACGAATATTTTTCAAAAAAGGGGGGAAAGCAGAGAAAGTTGGGGAGAAGGAAAGTATGTGTGTTTGTGTGTGGGGCTTGTTGGCTCTGCAAACTGACAAACAATATCTACTTGTAATGTGGTTAGGAATTACCTGAAACGTGGAAGAATCT
This sequence comes from Hylia prasina, assembly GCA_013397195.1. Taxonomy (NCBI): domain Eukaryota; kingdom Metazoa; phylum Chordata; class Aves; order Passeriformes; family Sylviidae; genus Hylia; species Hylia prasina. The sequence goes on from VYXD01005457.1 coordinate 916,953, forward strand.
TAAAAAGATTGGCTTCACTGTAAAGCATGAAGTGGTACCTCTACAGTCCATAGGAAGTGTTGGCTATCAGAAGAAAATGTGTACTTTAGGAGGTGAGATCAGTTCTGTGCTCTGAACCAAATGATTTTTCATTTTTTGTTCTGACAACAAGGTGGTGGCAAGCTTCACTGAACTGAGAAATTGTAAACTCTTAGAAAAGGCTGTCTAAAGATAACAATTCAATGTTTCTGCGTAATGTATTCTGAATTAATCTGATAATTTAAAGCCCACTCCACTAAAATGGGAGTGATGCTTGTGTCCTCTTTATCTTCAGTTATGTCTAATCTGTTTCTAATTTAAACATGATAATGCTGTTGTCAGATCAAATATCGATTTTAAATATTTTATTCTTCTCTGTTGGGAATGTTTTAAATTTATGTGGGCTTTCAAATGTATGTGGGCAGTATTGACTGAGTCTAATAAAGTTTTAGGTAAACTTAAAGGAAATAAAAGTACTTAAAAGTGAAATGGCTCATAGTTCATGAGATGGAACATATTTAATAAATGCCTGCTAAGGAAAAGTTAGGGAATAGTCTGCATGGATTACCTGCTTAATCTCTAAGGAACCCTAATTCAGTAAGTAAATTGTATTTTTCAGGTGAAACAGCATGGGTTTAGAAAAAGATATTGTAAAAACAAAAGTGCCCCTTAAGCTTGTTACTCAAGTATTTTCCAGGACATGGGTAAGTTAAGAATAACCATGATTTTATGAACTGTTAGGATATGTCTGTCACTGTCAATATCTAGGAGTACTGATCAGAATTTACAGTCAAAATAAAAACTGCATCAACAGTATTTATCAAGGTATATTCTCAAGTATTCCACATTGTGACAACAAAAAATGTAACAGAAAGAGCTTTCCCAACTAGACATACATTTTGGAGAAAGTGTAGCTAATCTGAGTACATTGCATTTTGAATGTCCTTTTTTGTTATCTCTGCATTGAGGAATATTTGCAAGTCTCAAATAAAACAGGTGATAAATTATTTAAAAGAGAATTTTTTTTTCTTCCATGATCAAGAACTAAATTAAGAATCCACCTATATTCTTTGAAAATTTGATGAAACATTGAAATGATTCTAAAATATATTCTGATTGCAGGTTGATTATGAACTTTGGTCTCAAGTTAGAAGTAATTTCTTTATTTGTGCATTCTCCTCATCTTTGATTTGTCAATGAAGTGTTGTTTGGGCATGTGGGGCTCAGTGACTGCCAAATCGATAAAAATAAGGGGAAAGATGGTGATGTGTGTGGTGTGGTGCACCTTTTTTGTTTACTTATTTTGTGTTTTTATGGGGGTTGGTACAGAACAATCGTTCAGTTTTGCGTAATCTGCTAACTTGCTGAGGCTGCACTCAATCTCACTGTCTGTGCCACTGATAAAGATATTAAAAACCCCCAGTCCCAAGAGAGAGCCCTGAGGAACACCACTTGTCACCAGCCTCCACATGAATGGAGAGCCACTGGCCATAACCCTTTGTGCCAATCCAGCCCATTCCTTACCCACTGAGTAGCCCACCCTTCACTTCCATGTCCATTCCCAATTGGAGATAAGGATGTTCTATGAGACTGTTGTGGGCTTTAGAGAAGTTTAGGTAGATGACATCATTTGGTCTTCCCTCATAGAAGGCCATCATATTGCTCAGGCACAGTTTGTCGTTGGTGAAGCTGTGTTGGCTGTCTCAGATCATCAACTTGTCTTGTACATGTTGTTTTATTGTAATTTTCACCTTCCTTAAGCTTGCAAGGGCTGTAATGAAAACATATATGGAAGGAAATTCTTTATAAAAACAATCTCCATGTACAGCATCGTTCTTGTGATTTTCAAAAAATAATCCTAAATCCCACTTGAAGAAGACTTTACTACCACTTGGCCTTGAAAAGCAATGCTATGAGAAAGTGTCAAATTATTCTGAATGACTTTACACTTTCATATGGAGAACAGCAATGCTGAATATGAAAAATAAACGCCATAAGGATACCAGTAGCTGGTAATCCAGGAGCCTGACTCCTTAGCTGTCAGATGTTTCCCCTGAATTTTGATTATATTTATTAACATTCATATAATAGGCTCTATCTGCTGTAAACTTACTTTTATCCCTTTGCTTATGCAAAAGATTCATGCATTTACATGCCTAATGAGGATCCAATCATGAACAAAAATAACTGAGAAATGGGAGTTGCTTGTTCAAATTTGTGTATAGATAACTTTTACAGCCTAATCTGGGTGCTTTTGAATGACAAACTCAGGATATAAAATGATATATGTACACTTGGAGAACAAAGGTGGTGTTTAGTATTTTATTTATAATAAAACAGCATAAAATGATATTAATTTGTATTATGGCTATAGTTCTCTTTTTGTGTTGCTGCCTTACATCTGTCCTCCAGTGCTAAATATACAAATTGGTTTGCTCCTTTATTTATCTAGAAAAAGCTCATTTGACTGGTTTGCTCAGCAATGGTCTCATTCGTTGCACTGTTAAGCAGCAAAGTGGATACTTAACTGTGACATACTGAGGATAGCAACTGGCTATGTGGATAGGAATGGAAAAAAAAGTATTCAAAAGAGGAATGACTTTCTCAAATTTTGCCCTAATATTTTGTGTAATTCAATTAGGTCCTAGAAGTTCATTTCCACTGGGCTAAATGCAGCTATTAACCTCTAATTAAACAAAGGAACAAGAAAAAGGCTCACTTGGGACCCCCAAACACAGAATTGTTTCAAACAAGTTGCTTAATGTTTATAATTCTCTCAACATGTCCTCCTCTTATCCCTTACTGTATTTGAAATATTCTCACTTGTCTGCCACTTCTGTTGTTAGACTGGAGAACAAGCCATCCAGATGAGAGATTATCTGCTTTGCCTTGCTTTATATAAATGTGCAGGCTTCGTGATTTTAGAAATGTGTGTGTGAGACTACAGGTATATGTCTAAATACATATATGCTTATACATTTGTTTATAGTGGCACAATTGACGAGTCCAGCAATTTTCTGTGAAGTGTTGACAGTGAGCAGACCTTTGTTTGCAGAGAAAAAAATCCCATCATCAGTACATTGCAGAGGCCTGGCACTCAGAGTCCTCTATTAGCTTTATGCATTACTGACCTCCACAGGCATTTCAGGGGAAAACACAGCAGGAAGAGATGAAGGTCGGTACAGAAAGTGTTACTGCTTTTGCAGGCAAGTATTGTGCATTTAATCATTGTCTTACGCCTTTTTTTGCATATAAAGCTTGGCTGTTCTTTCTGGTAAAATTACTGGTCCATAAGAATGTTTTTCTTATTTCAGTCTAAGGGTCAGTGATAAAGAGAACCGTCAAATTCCAGCAGGTCTGTGTCACACTATACTTCAAAACCCAGGTGAAGCTGTGATCATGTCAAAGTTCTCTGGGTGCCACTGTGTCCTGGTCAAGACACAATTGTGTGCATTATTCTTCCTCATTGCTTCACGCCAAGTTTGTCTGTGTATGTGAAACCCAGATTTGAAAATGTGATGAAATGTCAGTAGAACCCCTTCCTGTCCCATTCCAACAGCTAGATTTAATATGTTTGTTTCCTGTTTGCATAGAATTTATTAATAATTAAGAAAAGTGGTGCGTTACTCATTAATGCCTGTGTGTTTATGTTTTGAATACAAAAAGGCTTTTCTTTATCTAATAACACCTCTAAAAGTAAAGTGAAGGGAGTCAATATTTCCTTAGCATCCGGATTTAGACTACAGGAACTACGGAAATCCTTGAAACAGAGGGGAATATTTGAGTTTGAATAGGCATCCAGGTAATTTTTTAGTGTGTAAAATTCTTTGATTATCTGAAAATATGAATCTATTGGCTAGGTAATTGAAAAAAATAGAACAGCTCTAGAATCTTAGTGAATTTCCTGATACTTCTCTAACAGCAAATACACTGCTTTCTAAATTTTATTTTTGTTTTGTTTTGTTTTAAGGGTGGTTTCATGGTGACTGGGGCCACCAGGTATAGAATTCAGCTTAACATGACAATGGGCACTGGACAGCAATTCTGTTGGGTCGCAGGCTGTAGCATTGACCAGAGGCATATTTTTATACAGTGGAAGACATGGCCTGACTGTTGAAGGATTCCCACAAATTTGTAAATGTAGCTCATTTACACTAATACTGATTGAGAGCATAAAAATCTTTGTGGGGGAACACACAGACAAATCTTTAAAATTAAATTTTCAGGGCTGAGTTGCCATTTTTTCTTGGACAAAATGAGGAAATCAAGTTAATGGTCTGACTCTGTGCTTTTCATCTTTTATTTCAAAGAAATAAATACAATCCCTGCCTGTATGATTGCATGAACCTAGTTAAGCAAGCTTTAGATGAGCTCTTGTTTATGGCACTAAAGCCACAGAACCATGGTTTATCAGCAACTAAGTAATACAGACATAAGCTGTGATTAAAAAAAAAGAAAAAAAGTGTAGATGGAGTATTGTGTAGTAGGCTTGAAGTGACTGCAGAATATTCTGTTTTCAGGGGAATGCTACTGTCACGTGTTGCTACAAGTGCCTGGCTCGATTCCCAGGCCTGCGGCTCAGTACTTGAATGGTCAGGATCAGAAAGCACCACAGAGTTATGGGGATATGTCATAAACAAAACAGGCTCTGGGTATGCCTCGTACTTAGCACATATGCAGAATGAATATTTGAAGGAAGGAACTTTAAAATAATGCTGTTTGGGGTTTTGCTCAAGTTTTCTGAATCTATGAACTCTCCTCAAGTGGTCTAAGAAACAATATGAAATTATTTTGTCTGTGAACTGAACAATATTACAAACTGAAGTCTTAGACTTCTAACTTAGTTTAACTCACTTGCATAAAAAAGCATTATCATAACCCTCCTTTGGATGGAAATCCATTAGTGGTGTCTGCACGAATAAGGAATGCAGAGTAGTGAGAAGAAAAAGCCTCACACAGTACCATGTGAACCTACAGTGTCTGCCTCAATTTGTACCTTTTCAGTATCTGACAGTGAATGATAACATTATTGCAATGGTATTTACTGGCACTGCTGGAGTATGGGGTCTGTCATTTTTTTCTATTCTGAGTTGTTGTGCATGGCTTTAAAAAGTGCCCGAGGCTGAAATGTGTTTCAGAGGTCGTCAACGAGGAAACAAAGTGATTTTTTTCACTACTTTTTATGAAATTCAGCAAATCAATTTGAAGCTGGAGGAGTTCCAAACCTAAATGCACGTTATTATGGATTCAGATGTATAAGATGGTTCCTGGTGGGGATAAGTTTGTCATAGTGTCTTTCAGGAATTATACAACTGTCTTCCATTTTCTTCTATATTTCTTTAGCCTAAAGAAAGGAGGTTTCAAAATGGCCATTTAATAATCCCCTAGAAGAATAACCTTTGCAGCAGTCCTATTTTATAACATAAGAACTATGAAAACCTGGCCTTGGATGGATTATAACAGAATCCTGTCTATTGACTTATATTTTATGATTAAGTCACTAATCTGGCATCCAGCTTTACTTGCATTTGTTCAGAATGACAGGAGTCCCTTTCAGTGGTCATCACAGATTTCTCCTTTCATCAGCTTTTCCTCAGAGGTAATTGCAGCTGTACACAAGCCATTCAGTCTCCAAAAGAGGACAACATTTATTTTAATGTCCATGAGTGCACAGTTACCTCAGAGATGAAGTTATTGTTGTGGAAGAATAGGAAAAGCTCCTTCTGCTCTGATGAAACAGAGTGCCTGACAAGATTAGGAAGCAAAAGATCTTCTTGATTTATTTATTTATTTTTTACATGAGCAAAACATTGTTCAGTTTTGAAAGTAAGTTGATATAAGCTTGAACAAATTTTACAGAGCCCAAATCTTTTGTAAAGCTTATTGCTAAATACATTCTGTTGGTTTTAGTATCTTGTACCATAGTGATTTTGCCACTGCAATGGAATCGCAGTTACTGTAAATGGGAGTGTTGCAGCTAACCAGTTTTTGTTAATGAGAATTTTTAATACTCATTATGTACTTGAAGTTTTCAATTCAATGAATTGAATCATTAGTCCCAAAGCGAAAGCCTATGTTTCTGCATCTTAGGTGGACTCTTTTTTTGCATTCTAGTCCACTGACTTACATGTGGAAGATACTTATAATTGTGGTTATACTTCATCGTTGAGTGTCTCCTGGAGCTGTTTGCATAGTGGAGAAATTTCTCAGGAATAAAGTCACTTCATGCTGGTGTAGAGCACCCAGACAATGAGTTACTTAGAGTAGCTGTAATGCAGTCTTGTTTACTGAAAACATATTCCAGGTGATTCTTTCTGGAAAAGCTCAAGAGAGAACCTTTGGGATTTTTTTTTTCCATTAATGTTATTCCCATTAAACGATCCAGTTTTATTTGGAGTCCTTGCTTATACTAAGGCAAGTAAATAATGTATACTTTTCTTTCAGTTTCACTGAGTATGAAACATTTACCTAAATTGAATTTTCTTTGAGAGTCTTGAGACAAATTCAGCCAATGCATTTTATATATAAGAGATATATCTGCTTATCTCAGGTTTGAAATTAATTATTTCATTTTTTGTTGCTTGCACACCTCTCATCAATCAATGCCACTGAAAAGACATTGAATAAGAAGTGAAGTAATTCCTAGTTGTGAAATTTTAATACTTTAGAAATCTATTTTAACTTTGAAAACAAGCAAAAAATCAAACCATAAAGTTGAGGATTCCTTCCCTATAACAAACAGAATTCTAGCACAAAGGAAAAAATCCTCTTAGATTACTTTTCAGCATCAGTAGGCTTTAAATGTTGAAACTTATATTGTTGCATTTGTATACCATACATATTCATAAATATTCACCTGCTGATGAGTTGGAAACCATGGGCATTGCTTAGAATGTAATAGGAGCTGTTTGTTTATTTTTAAAATTTTATAGACAAGTATTAAAGATTGGCTGAAAACCCCATGGAAACAAATAAATGATGAGCACATGGAGATGGAGCTCAGAAGATTTGCAAATGTGATCATTTCCCTAATGAACAGTGTTTCACTACTTGAAATAATCTCTCGTGTTCTGAGTACTCTGCATTATGTAGGAGCCTGTAGCTTGTTAAATTCCCTTCATTAGAGGGTTTTTGAACTCAAAGGATTAAAAAAATTGGGGAAACAAGTATTACAGGATTGAAATCCCAAATCTCAAAGTACTTCTGAAAATATCCCTCTGAGTTTATTTTTTCTTCCATAACCAGCAAATTACCCAGCTGGCTTTCACATAAGATTCAGAAGTCAAATTCCAAGATGCAGTCACTACCCTGCTTGCTTCTTTACTGCTTCTTTCATTTTGTTCACAAAGGTCTGCTGTATAAGAAACGAAGACCTGCCAAAGCACTAGGACATGGGATATGTGCTTTTCAATCAAGGATTAAGCATCTGAAAAGAGCTGAAGTTTAAAAAATTAAAACTTCTTGTAATTCAGAACCCAGCAATTATGGGCACAATAGTATTTGTGTTCTGGATTTTCAGAATTTTGGATAACTTTATTCCTGAAATGTTTGTGCCTTATTTCTAAGGCAAAGTTTGTCAGGTGAATAACACATGGAGGACTTTTTTATTGTTCAGCTGCACAGAGCAGCTGTGAGATAAACAGATATGTGTAAATAAAGCAGTAGGAGAAATGGCAGTAGAAAGAGATAGATGCACACAGTGGTGAATGTAAACTAACATCCTCTAGGGGTGGCTTTTAGGAATTAAATATCTTCTGGCCACATAATAATCCAGAATCTGTTAGATGTCTCTCTATTCACACCCCACTTTAAAAACTGAATTATGAAATAAACCTCCAATGTTTTGGGGATATGAATGATCAGGAGTTGAAGGAACTGCTAACTTAGAAGAAACAAGTGTAGAAGGTAATATTTCTCATTCTTTCCTATCTTAAAAATTTCTGCAATGTATTGGGGACTCATATGAACTTAAACATACCATTGATCTCTTCTCCAAATGTTGCAAAGCAATCTATGTAGATGAAAATTTCACTTTGGTCTGGTACAGAAGAATGAGATCACTACTTATTTAAATTGTTTGTACAATATGGGTTAGCATCAAAATGGTATTGAAGAATGTCTCTGTAGTCAGCTTGTGAGACAATGGCTGAGATCTCTTGGGGAAGAAAAAGGAATAGGAGCCTATCATATGCTTCAGTTTGAACGTAACTCTTTGAGTACCCACTGTTTGAACAAAACTGTCTACTGAATTTTACACAAACTTTTTATAGGTTTTGGTTTCCATGGGAAAAGCTTTCCTACTTATATCTTGATATCTCCTAATCTTTCTAAATATAAGAAATATATTTACTTACCCCTATATGAGCTCCTGTGGATAGGAAAGTGCTACTAGCTCTATTTTACAGCTGAGAACTTAAAAGTTCTGTTATTCTTTAAATGACACCTTCAGAACTTTTGTGAAAGCAAATCTCCCAAATCCTGGCCAGAGTTCTTAATGCTGGTCTGGCCCTTCTTGGAAACACTCAATTTCTAATTATTAATCTGCTGTCACCGGTGCAATGAGTTAATTTCAAATTCTGTTTATAACCTTAGTATCTTATCAAGACAATGTTCAAGGAACTTTGCAGAAATTGGCAGACCAAAAATATTTTGCATAAATGAATTGGAAAATATCATGATTAAAACAATGTGAATCCATCTGGAGAAAAGATGTCCTTACTGGTGAATCATTTATCAACAAAGTCATTTCGTTATGTGCATGGTTCAGATGTGCACATAACAAACAGAAGCAACTGTTCCTTATTTTGAAGGGTGACCAGCTGTGCTCAAAAGGTTTAACTTGTATTTCAGCAAAATTGTTCTGGTACACAGAGTTGTTTCACAGATTAGAACTTCAGGCTTACAATGCTTTAGAAATAACCAGTAACAATGACAATGACCTTAAAACAATGGAAATACTTTCATTTTTACAGCGTCTTTCCTCTGATGATGTCAAACACCTGTTTAGAGAGTAAGATTATATAGAAAGATTGCGGTATAGAAAATAGAAGAATAACTTGGTTTTGTTTGGCTCTATTCATTTTGGTCTGCTTTGGTTTCATTTCCTTCAGTAACAATTAATATTTCTGACACACCTACTATAGTAATTCTAAAAATAGTTCTAAAAAGAGCTATTATCAGAAGGATTCTATGATCCCTGTGCAAGATGGGAGTCCCAGTTCTCCATGATGCCACTTGCTCTCTGCAGTTTTGCTGAAAACCATTTCTGAGGGTAACCATTCAGAGCAGGGAAACTTTTCATCCTAGATTGTTGTATTCTTTAGTCACTGTTTTTAGCCAAATCAAAATTATTCTGTCATTTTCTTCAACATCTATCAACAGATTGCAAAGTACTTATGTTAGGTACCAATGTTACCTAAAATTTGGTTACAGTAAGAATCTGGCAGTATAAACAGTGGTTATATGTACTCTTCAGTGCCCTGTGGTTTGTGAAGAATGTCAGATTATGAGTAGTATCTTTCCTTGTCTGATGTTCTGCTGAATTGAAAGGTATGAAGCAAATAATTCTATAGACCTTAGACTCCCTGTTCAGACCACGTTATCTGTTACTTCTAATAGGAGAAGCTCAATGGATCCTGAGGTCACAGCTAATTAGACAGCACTGAGGAGAACTCAAGGGAAAATGGATATCTTTGTTGTCCATTCTGTTAGCCCAAAACCATTTGCTAATTGTACAAAGCATGGTTATTGTCTGTATTCTTTCTTGTCTCCCCTTGAGGCTCACTGAAATGTAATTTTATGGAAAGATGATGGAAAGATTGTTGTTGAAGCTGAATTAGACATCTCAGAATGTAAAAATTTATTTTTCTAATTAAAATTATCCTCACACACTGGAAATGAAATAATTTTAAGGAGCCAGCATAACCAAAGCAACCTAGGTTTAGGAGCCAGAACAAACGTGTACTGAGGTTTAGACAGACTTGCTTGACATGCAGCCTAGGCTCTTGAGAGGAGCAGGAGGTTTGGATAATCAAAAATAATTAGTCAATTTTTTCCCCTCAAAAAAGCCCCAAACAAACAAATGAAAGAAACCCCAAAGACATTAACACTTTCTGTGAGAAAATGATGCTTTGGGTAAATTTCCTGTCAAGAAAAGAAAATGAAACGATATTTTTTCAATCAAAAATAGCAGCTGTTTTTCCCTGAGTCATTACTATAGTTTGGCCTAAGGCAGAGGTCCCAGTAACCAAGTAGCTCCACAGTTCATGCTGTTGATTCCCTTGGGCCTATACTGGAAACTGAAGTTAGTTATTTTTATTTCCCACTCCTCCCCAGTGGAAGTTGAGTCTCTGCTGGGCTGTGTATCCCGTGACACACCATGCTGTCTTCCTGTAGTTCAGTCACTGCTGCCAATAATGGGATGTGATGCAGTCACACAGCAACATGCAATATAAAATATGGGTTGCCTGGAGAATGTGAGCCATGGAGGATCAGAACTTAACTTAGGACTGTGCAGATGGATGCAGAGATTAATATTGACTCAAAAGTTGGAGGTTAATGTTAACTGAGAGGTTGAAAGATTTTGTCTTTTTGGACAACTATTTAAAAAAAAAGTTTTGTTCTGAGAAAATATTTTTATTAAAACTATTAATTTTCATTCATAAGAAACAGTATCAGACTATTCTGTGACATGGAGGTTTGATATTTGATCTGCTCAATTTAGGGATAGAGAAGGAAAGAAAAATTAATAAAAAGACAACTGTTTTTCCTCGAGAAAAAGAAAATTGTATTTTCTAGGAGACCCTAAGGATTCCCTTTAGCACCTGCTAATCTCCTTTCTTCTCTGTTCTCTTGTCTTGCTAGTGCACTCAGATGCCTGGTCTACAGGCTAGTTTAAGAGTTTTCAAGAGGAAACTAAGAAAAGTCTCACCTCGTTTTCCTCCTGAACTTTCATTCCTGCCTCAGCAAATTCAGTCACTTACTCACAAGGCTCATACTTCTGATTAAACCCAAGGAGTAAAGTGAGCAGCGGAAAGACAGATAGGTTGGATTTTACTTTTTCCACGAAGATTTTAATTTTTCTACAGTAGGTAACTAATGTTTTCAGTAATATTCAGGTTGCCTGAGAATCAAGTCTTACCCATATGCAACTGCAGGTCAGTCAGCTATAGTGTCATCTTTCCTGTGCTGCTCAGCTAGTGATTTTGACCTTGGTATGAATGGATCATTCACTCGAGTGATGAGAGTTAATTTAGCCATCGTAATACCCAGAGCTCAACCTTTTCAGAGCTGCAATTGTTTCAGTGATGCCAAATTATATGCAATCACTGAGTAATATGAACAGTGATCCACTGCTGTGTCTGTGGATGTAGCCCACCAAAATCATTCTCTTCATACTGGAAGGAAACAGGCTAAAAATTCATTCAGTGCTGCACATTGCGGAGTGTATGAGCTGCGTTACTGCATAAACAGTATACTGGGAGAAAATTAAGTTTGGTGATTTTTTCCCAATTTTTTGTTCTATGGCTCTTTTCTCCTTTGAGGGAACTCTATGGGTTCCATTTAAGGGAAACCGCCATTAAATTTTCTCTCTTGGATTCACAAGCTTTTATATCCTATTGTTAGAGCTTGGGGAGAAAGGCACAATTGAAGACAAGCATAAAAAATGAGTTATTTTCATCTGTCTCTGCAAATTCACATACGGTGTGAAGTAGGGCTTTTTAGTCAAAGGAGACTGGGTGAAAAGAGCAGAACACCAAAGGTTTTATTCATAACAAACCTGTGTTCTGAGCAGGCAGATCACAGTGTGTTTTACAGGACTGAGGTCTTTCACAGTGTAACTTGTGTAGCTCAGAGCCTGGGGTTAGGACAGAGGTTGTTCTGTCCTCCAGGGTGCTGAGCTGTAGTCACCTGGCCTGCCCAGGTTCCAGGTCTGTGTGTTTTGCATTTTTCCAGGAAGCAGGTTTAGCAAGAAGATCTTCAGAAGCACCATGACAAAGTCTGTGATGTTATTCACATTTAGTAACCATTTTCATATAAACTGCTTCCTTAAGATGTTAGAGGAAATAGTATTTACATTGGGTAGAATAACAGTGAATTTAGAAGGAACTATGCAACTGTTTTGCAGCAAAAATAATTGAAGCTGCAGCAGCATGTGAAAATAAACAACAAAATCATTTTAAACAATGGATTTGATAGATATTGAGACTGCTGAGGATGTTGAAATCTTCAAGGATACAGAAGAATGGTTGGAAATCATATGAAAGTCTGCAATCACAAGTAGGTATGCAAACCTGTTATGCACAAAATGTATAAAAATGGTAATTTTAAACAAAGGCATAAGTTTTCTTGTATAAATCCAATCTGTGAAACCTTAGTGGTTTATAAAATTTAAATGCCAAAATCTAGTGATCTCTAGAAAAAATTGCACTATTTTCCACTGAATCAATCTACTAAGGATGTATGTGTTTAAAATCTCGTTTCTTTCATCAGTGCAAACATTCCTGTTGCAAAGGTGGGATTCTGCATTAATCAGCCTTTTAAAATCAGTGCTTTAATATCTTTGGCAGGCTTTGTCAGAAAGACTTGTCTTGCAACCATTTAAAAAGCACATATGTGCTTACTGTTATTTCATAGCATGTGTAATTTAGAAGGACTGTTCTGGGGTCCTCANTTCAGAAGCATCACTTTTTAAATTAAGATGTCCAAATTCCTGGGAATAAATCTGATTCATAGTGACTGCCAGTGGCTTCCAGAGCCACAAAGACAGGCACTCTGGGCCACCTCCTCAGTGTCACCATTCCCATCAGGATGGGGAATTACATAGCACTCTGATGAAGGAAGTTGTTCAGGGATCCTGCTTTTCATGTTCCTCTGACACAAAGAAGTCATCATGATCAAGGCAATCAGGCCCCAAAGAGTTGCTTCCCTCCCCTCCCCAGCCCCTGCATTTCCTGTAGTAAATGTGAAGTGTATTGTGACTGGTTTGGAAGCAGAATTTTAAAGTATTCATGTGATACTTTAAACATCTAGTAGCCTTATCACGTGTGCAGTTATAGACTAGCATTCCAAGTGCAGTATCAGACTAGTATTTAGCTATTCTGAAATTAAGTTCTGGGAACCAGCAGAAAAGTGTATTTTTGTTATTAAGGAGTAAAATTAAAATTGTAAGAAAACAACACCATTATTAGTTTGCAAAAGTTATTTGCTTTGATTAAAAGCACCAATAAATGTGTCTTGGTTCCATAACTGCTCCATTTAGCACTTGACATATAATAGGTTTTTTTCTCCACAGTGTAATATCTCCATTGAAATATAATTATTTTGCAGATTGCTCCACTGAATGCCCTTATAAACATGCTGTTAGGGGAACTCGCCCCTGGTGATCATCAGAACATCATGACAATATGCACAATTGATGTACATGCAAGGAATGTTGTAGCCACGCTTATAGCACAGAAGGTAATTTGTTGCAGAGCAATTACACTAATGCATTTTTAAAAGCATAAAATAAAGAATAATTTCATTTGTTGAAAAGATATTCTGGTGGCTTATATATAGCAATGACAGAACATTTTGATTAAATCCATTTTGTCCTTTTATATTTTTTGCATTAGAGTTAGATAATTACATTTACCAGTTAAAGAATTCACATTTAAAAATATATAGATATTTTGTCCAAATATTTAAAAACTTTGTTAAAGATGTATGCTGTAATGTGACAGCATGTTTCTCATTAATTTGCCTCCCATTACTGATCTTTTCACAACTAATATAAATCTCACATTTATTGGAGATAGCCAGAAAGTTTTATATATACAAAATATAAGACAGCAATTGCAATATGTTTCCAGATAGCTTTTGGGTTTTTGTACAAATAGGTTTTATTTCCCTATCAGTTTCTGAGGTGGAGTCTGTATTGCTAATCCTTTCCATGCCTGAGTCCTTCACTGCTGGTGCCTACTTACAGTAATTTGCTACTCCATCTCCAGACTGTGAGCACTCAGACAGGAAGGAGGTGGTGAGAGGCACCATGCAATGTCTGCTCCCTTATGCATGGTTAGGCAGGTGAGAGAGAGCTGTTCTATCTTCCATTCCTGCTGCCTGCAACCAGCTGACCTCCAAAGGGGGCACAGTCCCCAGTTTGAATAAGCAGCTTCATTCCAGAGTCAGACACCTAGAGTTTTTCTGTTTATTCATGAGGAGTAACAAAGAAGAGAAAAACTGTGTAGGTATCAAGTATGTGTGTGTGTGTTTGGGAGTGCACATCTATTCACCCATCCTCTATAGCCTGTCATCATTCTATCCATCTGTTGCATTCTAGAGTTTGCACACTGTAAAATCCACCTTTTGGCAATACATAGCTTCTAAGAGCAAGGATTGTGCTGTTTCTCTGCAATGACAAACACCTTCCTATCCCCTCAATGGTAAGTAGTTCATTATTTTACTTTACTACGGGTCACAATTTTGCTGCAGACCAGACACAGTATTTAGGTTTCTCAGAAATCCAGTCTTTACATAAATGGCCTAAATAAATAGTTCAAGATGAAGACCACTGTGAACTTGTGAAAGTAAAAATTGTTTTATTTGAAAGAATCAAATATAAAAAAAATCACAGTAAATTATTTTAGTTTGCCATGAAACCTTGTCCAGGACAAAATGGTCTCTTAGCCTTTTTAACTGGTATTCTGTAAAACTAAGGGAAAATAGCAAAACCAAAAGCAACACGAATAAAAACATCCCTCAACACTCTTACAGTCGCTGAACAAAATCCATTCTACTGAGCATAATCACTTTGTTGTGGTGTGATGCATAATAGCAGTTGCATCGAAAATTTGCAGCAATTTAAAATATTCTTTTCACTGAAATTGTTTATCCACATTGCCAAAGCCTTTAAGGAAGTACTGATGTTTTTCATATTGTCAGGAGCAGCTGTTTCTATCTGCTGTGGCTCTCTAACTGCTAACTAGGCAGATGGCACACAGTAGCTGAGGTGTGTCTGTTGTGTACAGGATCAACTTTTCTGGCTTATAGGAAGCACAGCTGCCATGCTATTATGATGATGATGATCCTTATGTATTTCAGACATTGGAGGCCTTATACAGAGCTGCATGCTTTGAAGGGGTGATTAGGGTCCTTAGTACACTGAATAAGTACTTAAATAATCAAACTGACAAGCTGTGTGGAAATATGGAATCCCTATTAATGAGAATTTTGGGTAGGGATCACGGGACTCTGTAAAAATCAAGTAAAATTATTTGCCACAGACACAAATGTCTCAATATGATATAGCATATTAATATCAGTATAAAGTACTTCATTATCTACTAGAGACAAATGCATTTATGAATGAATAAATATGTTTTACATCATTAACTCTGGTCAGTTATTCAAAGAACATATTGTAGAAAATACTGGATGGTGAAAACTAGAGAAGGCCTAAGATTTTTGTCCCATTTGGCAGAAACTTGATCCATAGAATATTGGAATCAGCAACACTTCTTTTCCCGTGTCTTGCTTGTAGTAATTAATATATTAATATCTACTTTTTTCTTCAAAAGAACTAATTCCTTAACATTCTTGTGCACTGGGGTAGCATAAGAGAGCTGGAGGCAATAGTAAGATGTGTCTGGGGCTTAAGGAAGCCATGAAGTGCTGACCAGATGCTGCATTTCTTGTTGATTTAAGGCATTAGTTCATTAGGCCACTAATCAAAACCATGTGCTCTGCTAACAAATCATTTCATCACCTGAGTGCTGGAGCATGCACATATTGTTTCCAACTAACTGGGACCTGATCCAAGTCAATGCTAAGTCTCTTGTTGGCATCAATTGGTGGTAGAAGAGGTTGTCTGAGAATGGATGTCCTTGTTATTGTTTGTGTCTTCATATAGCTCAGCTGAAAATATTTTAGCCAGAAATATGGGATTATTCTATCTTTTCTGTATCTTGTTAGGGGAGTTTATGTTGCATAAAATATTCCCCCCTTGTTACAAAATAAAAAAAAAAAATTAGGGGCCCATCAGGTTGATGTGTATAAATGTTTGTTTTTCAGAATTCCCATTGCTAACCTTTATTTTCTAAAGAAAGATATCAAAGTATTGAGCACACATGGAGATTGATTCACCATTTTAGTCCTGAGTTAAGAGCTGAAACTACTTGAGATACGGACTGGGCAATGTCACCTCAATAATGCATATGCTGACCACTACTGTATGTAAAGCAAAACTGTCCAGCCTCAAAGCTTACAGCAAGGCTTGTTCTTGATGGCAGTATAAACAACCCAATAAAATCGTATTCTGCAGTCATTTCTAAAGTGCTGCAGCCCTAAAAGCATGAACAAATATAACAAGAAATTGTGAAATGTTTGTTTCTTCAGCTTAATGCAATGCTCACTTTCCAAATATAATTTTGTAAGTTTGGAAATAGTTGTAAGAACAATAACTTCCTTGTACATGATAAAACCAGCTGATGAGAAAAGCAGGGAAGTTTGATCATTTAGATTTCACCAAATGGGACGAGGGAGATATCAATTAGTGAAGCTGAGGGATCAATGTGTTGGAGAGGTGCACAAGAACAAAAAACGAGGATGACTCATGGAGTGGAAGGTGGAAAGACAGAACATCTTGATCAGCAAAGAACAAAAGAAATAGTCTGATCCTTCAGAAGCCAATGGAGGCAGGCCTGCAAGCCAAGTACAAGGTGAGCAGTTTACAGCAATAACAAGAAATACTGCAGGGTTAGAGGATCATGCAGAGATGGTCACAGAAGAAAGCAGAAGTACTGCAGTGCTAAGGGAAAAGGTTTTCACAAAGTCGCAGATATCAGAAAGCACATGGAAGACAATCACAAAGGTGAAGAAGATGAAGATCAAGGGCGGAGAAGAGGACTAATGAGCCTGGGAGATTTAGGACAAGCAAGGAGAAGCACTGGTGCCTGCTGTATGGGAGATGAAAGAGGAGAAATTGATAATCGGAGAAGGGATTTCTTCAAGCAGGTTAAAAATATCGCTGGGTAGGAAGTGAAGAAATCTGCCTTGATTGAGGCCAGAAAAATTTGGTGAGGCAAAATGAAAAGAGAGGAATAAGTAAGAGTTCTTCAAGAGCATTAATATATGGTAAGAAAACTGAAGAAATCCCTACTTTATTTTTTGAGGTAATGCTGGCATATGCTGTTTCAGGGTAAGATGGTTTTGCGGTTGGAGAGTCAGGGAAACAGCACTATGGATGGAATTACGGAAGCATCAAATGAAAGAAGATGTGCACATGATAGAATGTACTCATGGAGCATCACAATCAATTATGTTGTGATTGCCTATGTTCAGTTTTACATGCCTGTCTCTGGGAAATAACAGCTTAGGGTAAAAAAAACCTGAACAGCCAACCAAATCAACAAAAACCTTGCAAATTCAACCAGGGTAATTTATTGGTTTTTTGAGGAAACCATGTATTTTGGAATGAAACATGCTCTGTAAGTAGCTGTTGTGCCTTCTTTGGGTATAAACTACCAGAGTGTGTCAGGCTTTCCTCAGGTAGCCTTCATGTTTCCTGCTGGGGCATGTGAGCTAGAAGATCAAAGGTGTCAGCCGCTCACCCTTCCCTAGTGCTGCTTTGTCTTTCAGTAGTAATTTCTGGTTTGGCTTTTTTCACCCCATAGGTAGAACCTGCAGAAATGGTAGACACAATAAGTCCTAGACACAAAGAATATGTATTACGTGATTTTGGCTGACATAATATTTTTCTAGTTGATCAAAGTATGTTTCTGCAGAAATCTCAGAAATGTTGGCTGTACTTATGTAAAGTCAATGTTACTGCACTAATTCCGAAGAAAATTTGGCACTGAGCACTCAGATTAAAAATGTGGCGCAAAGCTTGAACCAAGTATAACCTGGTATACTTGGTTATACTCAGTATAACTGCATTTCAATGAGACCAGAAGAATTTTTGTATAGAAACTGAATCTTCTCACTGTTTGTTATTTTACTCCTTACTACTGGTACACTGTCAGTCATAATTGTTACTCCAAATTCATCTTCTGAAATAACAAACTATAGGAAAGAGTAGGCTGTGACAGAAAAAAATATTTGTTTGGAATCATAGAGGTTGACATATCTCAATACCCTTTATCCTTTTTTACTCTGTTTCTCAAGCTAAGCAACCAGAAAAGTAAGGCAGAAGCACACAGAATCCATGTGCTATATTGTATTCTCTTGATTTTATTTATTCAGTGTAACAAGAAATGTGAAGGCAATGACAGCAGAATACATGACTGGTATTCTTTGATAATGAAGTAATAAAATTGGACTGTAGCAGTGTGCTTTCCTTCATAAACCTCTCTTTTGAGATGAAATATTGCCATTCCACAGTCATGAAAGAGATGTTCTCTACTTCCAAGTTACACTGTGCTTTAAAATTTTGTCAAAGGTAAGACAAAATTTTGTCAAAGGTAAGATGACCATACTAGATATTTTCTTTCTTTACATGCATTGTTTTATATAACAGACCCCATTTGAGTTTACTAAGTCAGTTATAGTTTTTACCTTCTAGAGTCAGTATACTGGCCCTTCAAATACTTGAGTATCTTCTTCATCAGATGTGGTCAGCAGGAGAAAGGAAGAAAATGTTTGGGCAGAATAACTCACAGATATGCATTCTCCAAGAGTTGGTCGTTAAGTAGCATTCTTTGACTTTTATAAATCAACTGAAGAAAGAACTTTGTTCTACAGCAAGAAAAAGTCCTGAAGTACACCTGGTGTGAGCTGGCCAGGTGTCATTAGCATCAGAAACAAAAGCAGATGAATAACAAATTGGAACTTCACTGGATTTGCTCCATCCAGTAACTCAATCTCTTTTATACTGCGGAGCCCAGAACAAGAACATGGTCCTCCTGTCTTTATCTCACTTCATTTAGTAGTGTCTTATGCCTCTGTATACTTTTAGTGCTATAAGGTTTATTCACCATATAAATATTTACTCTAATTTCTACATATGACTACATGTTCTCTGCTTAAATTTGCTCTGCATTTTTATTTAATGGATGTGAAACTTTATAATTTACAAATTACAACAGCTAATCCCATCTGCTAAGAAAAACACACAGTAGTCCATCAAGAGAGTTGTTTAATTTTGTTCAAGATTTTTGGAATAACAACAGTAAAAAAAGGTAAATCATCACCTATCAAAGCAGTTCTAATGTTGTCATGACTTATATCAAGGCCGATGAAACAAGGAAATCAATTAGTGCATTGTCTTAAATTCAGAAGAAATGCAACTTGCTTTTCACAGTAAATCAACATACAAAATCTCATCAGAAACAGTGAATATATAATTTAAGAGTATACGTTCCCAAATTAATTACATAAAGAGAAATCTGCAGACAAGGGCAGAATTGTATATAACACTATACTTCTCTTTTTGCTAGTGATGCACTTCATGAAATTAGTTCTGATTTTAATTCTGATGATTTTTTAAAACAAAGTGTTTTCTCCAGGGCAGGGTTAGTGATTAGTTTTAGCAATATTTTACCTGAATTATATTTGTTTGTACAAAACATTGCTCTTGTGCCCTTTAGTCTCCCCTATTGTGTGCTCTTCTGTGATCAGCTTGTCTAGCATATTTCAATGTACTATATGTACTAGCTATTAAGGGTCTTTCCCAACCAAAATGTTTCTATGATTCTATGCTTGTGTGGATCTCTGAGGGTTAGCCTCATAAAGGCAGGCTACTTTCCAATCTCTCTAGAATAGCCTGAAATTTCAAAGTAAATAACTCCCTTGAAAAGGTACAGCAGAGTCCTCTTTAGAGAGGTAGACTTCTCACTTTTCACCTCAGTGAATGAAAAAGTATCCCTTTGTTTATCATTGATCAGAAAAATGAGATGTGTCTTTGGAGTTTTTCTGCTGACAGGGTTATCCTTCTAACATATGTACCAACAAAAGTGCCTATAGGGCTTCTTGAAATCTTTGTGAATCAAATGAACTATGTTTAAAACACTCCACAGAAAAGTCTATCTTGTTGTTCTGGGCCTTCAGAACTGCAGCTGGCTCTTTTTCTCTTTTACTGTTGCTAGTTTGAAGTATCTATAAAGGTTTATGGCAAACTGGAGTATAGGAATGCTTTTATGAACTCAGTTGCATCTCTGTAGATTTGATTTCTGTTGTGGTACTTTGAGATAAGACACTGCAGGATGGGGTTTGGCCAAAGAATAAAGTTAAATTAGCAATAAAGTGATTTTTTTAAGCTTATTTTTGTGTTATCCTATGGCACAGTAACCTTCTTTTGATTTTTTGAGGGAGTCTGCTGAATTGGAAATGGCAGGTTTTCATAGTAGTAAATCCAGGGGAAAAAAAGAAAAAAAAAAAGGAAGTCTTCCAGAAAAATATCAAAACTCTTTTTTGGTGGCTACAAAAACCCCTCTTCTTCTCTCCCCCCCCTTTTTTATGGATTATAGCACTGGGCCTTAAGGTACTCCCAATAAGAAACTGGTAAAGGCTAGAGTTGAAGGTCAAGAAACTGTCATGAAGACAGTATGGTAGATAGATCTGAGATAATTAAAACTTTAAGATATAAAGATATATAAAACTTTAAGATATAATGGCATATTCCATTGCAAAACTGGCTACAGAAGACTGTAAGGGAGGTAAAATAATTAAGAACTTAAGCTATATGAGACTGTGTAGCAGAGACATTTTTTTTTTTACTTTAAAAAATCTGTATATTTTCTTCCCCTGAAAGTACCTGAAATATAGGGGTGAAAGATGGTATAAAATAATAAATCATTGCTGGATTATTAGAGGGTTTTTTCTGATTATCCCAAGAGAGATTTACCATGAATTTTCCTATGTGTATATGCTAAATTTAGGTTTCAATACCTTTCTTATTTTATTGAATCATCATTCTAGGAAAACATATAGGCCTCCTTTTTTGAAAATTGCTTGGTATAAAATCAGTCTTTTGTGCTTATCAAATTCTGAAACGTTTATGGTTTTTTAATCTCAGGCAAGAAAAGGTTTATTGATCTGTGAACTAATGAGGTTTTCTTAATCTTATCTTGTTTATTGCTAGTATTAACAATTTGTTTCCTGTGCATTTTTAAGTCTGAAAATGTCCAGGTCCAAAGACTGCTATAAAACATTCCTATTGCTTAAAGATATGTTATTAATTTGCCACTGACATTAAGCCACTGATGTGTTGACTGATCTATGGGTTAGGCACAAATTCTCATCATTAACAACATAGTAAGAAGATGGTGCCAGAGTACAACTCTGTCTCACATGTTCATATTTTCTTTTCTCCCTGCAGAGCTTAAACAATGATGATTTCAGTATTCTGTGTGAAATAGTGTTGACACCAGAAGAGACACAAATTCAAGGAGACTCATGAGAAACTTAATCTATCTCTGCACATTTTATTGTATCTACATGGGTGCTGGAGGAAAAAAATTAAACTTTTTGGTAAAGCTGCTGCTAGGCAAGCATACTAAAGAATTTGGGGGGCAGGGCAGTATTCATTAGAAATGGACTATAGAGGATTCCCAGCATATTCAGGAGCAAAAATGTGAGAAATACTCTTGGCATTGTACTTGAATGCCAGCAGCACTAAGAGAGAAAGCAGGCAAGTCATTAGTGTACACTCCTGTATAAGCTCAGGTCTTGATTATCTCTTTCCAGTACCTTCAGAGAGTGGAGGAAAGAAGGCTGCTAAGAGACCTGTCCTTTCTGAGAGAGCTTGGGTCCATAATTATATAGATTTACCTGGCCTTTTCCAAAGGGAGAAATGGCACCACTTCTCCAGTCCCTCTCCTTACTAGTCTTTCTGTTCTTCCATTTTTTCTTAACTCTCTGTTTTTCTAAGTGCAATCCTTTAAGTCCTTCCTGGTGCAGAGAGTCAAGCATATCTCAGGTGTGAGGGGACTGGGTCTCCCTTGCTTCCTGACACTGATAACATCCTGAAGTAGTTGTGGACAGTGAGAAGATTATTCTCAGTTTCTTCCTTCTGTAAAAAAATTCTTCTGGTCTCAGTGAAATGCAGTGTTCAATCCTACCAGGCTATACATGGTTCAAGATTTCTATCACATTTTTAATCTGAGTGCTCAGGGCCAAATTCAGAATAAATCTAATCAGATGCATCTCCTTGCTCAGTAAAGTTGTCCTGCTCTCTCTAAGTTTGATCTTGATATGAAGCCATTGGCTTTATGACTGCATGAGTGCAAGTTTCCTATGCATGTGGCATTGCCTGATGCTCAGATGAGAACATCACGTCAGACATGTTTAATCATAACAGTGTTTATTCCTTTTACTCAGAATGTACCCCCTTCATGACAAATGTATGTAAATGCTGAGATAAAAATAGCATTTGACAAGATAGTTGGGTATGTTTCATTTTATTAACACATTAGTCAACTTATTCTGTTGAAAGTAATATGTGAATAGTAGATATGTATAAGATTAGCATAATTTTTTCAGTCAACATTTGTTCTGTGAGGTTTTTGATTACATTATTTTAATTAAGCAAAACGTCATGACAAGTACAGGATTTCATGGTGAATATAGAGCTTCTAACAAGGTATTATAAAGCATGTGGCTGAAAGCTGAATGACTGTAACCATTCACAATGTGCATTAATAATTCCTTGAGAATGACTAGAGTGCCCTTTGGTTTCTTTAATTAAGTATATATTATTGAACAAGAAAAGCATTTACTGGTCATAGTCACCAGGACACAGACTCTGCTCTTGGACAGTGAGAAAGGTCCATTTGTGTTCTAAAGCCTTCTGTGCTGCCTCTGGAATTAGTTTACTTATGAAACCACACTGTAACTTTTAAATAGATTTGGAGCACATCATAATGACTGTGAAGGAAGCCAAATTATCTGTCTGGAATTGTACAGTGTAGTAGATGTCCCATGTCAGAAATAATGAAGATAAATGAGATTATGGACCCAAAGAAAGATCATATTTTCTAAATAAGGCTGGCCAGTCAGAGATTGGGAAATTGAAAATATTTCATTTCTTTTCATATCTGCTGGAAACCAAAGAATAATCTTGAGCCAGGAATGCTTTGTATGTAACTTTGTATCTGAATGCACCAGACTTGAGATATAAAGTAATAAACTGCTGGGATTAACAAATGTCTGTTTATTTCAAACAGTCATTACATATTTTTTTTGCACTTTCACTTAAAGATGCAATGGATTTCTATGGCCAGTGTCAAAGCAATTAAATGTCTTTGTTGTGATTGTTGTTCTTAACACAAAAGGAATGAAGTAAACCTGGAGTTTATAGACCTGTGTTGGGTTTTGATATTACTTTGTGATACTTCAATAGGAAAGTGCAAATGTTAATTTCTGGACCTATGAGCATGTAAATCCTCACAATTTTATAAAATTCCATGAGGTAAATAAAAGATGATGTCTTCTCCTCCCTCCAAAGCGAATCCTCTGGCAGGCAGGTGATTCTATGATACAAGAATACTGCCTTTCCCCCTTCCAGCAGCCTGATCTGAATAACTGAATGGAACAAACCTTGAGATAGTCCTGAGGCATCTATTGTTCTTTTTCCATGTAACAACTCCTTTTTTTTTAATGTGTCTGTCATTAATTAAAATGTTTATTTTTTTTAAATTCAGGTCTGTTCAGAGAACAAGCAAAGTGATAAAGTATGTTGTTATACTGCCCATGCTGGAATATGAACTGTTTTAGGACAATCTTCCAGATGTTGTAGAACAGGTTGGGCTCCAGAGCATGGTATGAGGAAGGACCAAGCATTAGCTTGAAATTCCTTACAGAGTCTACAAAGGACTAAAATATTAGAGTTGGCTTGGTCTGGTGTTTTGTTGGTTTGGTTTGGGATTTTTTTGAGGAGTTGTAACTTCCCACTTTTCAAATTGTATATCACCAGATGTGACATGTATATGGCGGAAGAGGAAAGTGAGCCAAAATCTCAATACCAAGTCCTCTGAGAGACTGAAATCTCCTGTCTGAAAATAAGTGGAACGGTAAGGAGAAAGTGGTCACTCTTGGAATCCAAATGTGTCTGCTTCAAGTGATAACCTCAAGAACTACTGCTTGAATCAATCTTTTGCCGTTTGTAATCATCTAAATCCTAGGAATCCTGTTTGCAGAAAATAAGACTTTGAATACAGTTTATTTCTTGTATTAACCTTAGTAGTGAGTGTGAAGGTGATTCACTGTTCTTACACACCTGAAGGTAATGTGAGTGTGATGAATTAGGGTTAAAAAGCATCATGAGATTTGATAAGCAGTCATACATTTTATCTGACTTGGGGCATTGAATCCATGGAAACATTGCCTTTTACACATCATTTTCTCATTCACAAAATTAAGTAATTACATCCTGGGAGAAATGCACTGGCATTGAATATACAGTATCCAGACTATGCCACTACAGGTAGCAGATTGAGTTTAACTAGCCATATGGATTGTAATTGTCTAAGTATGATTAATTCATAATGTTTGTTAATTTTATGCCTTACATTATGGTTTGTTACTATAATGTCAGCATTGTCTCTTTTTTTGTTGTTTCTTTTTAATCTAGGTTTTGATGAGAGCCCTCAAGGGATTTAAATCTTATTATGACACTCACTAATGATGTCCTTATATTCCGGGGTCTCATCAATAGCTTGTTCCCCTTGCTGGAAGTTTCATGGAAAAGGGTTCTGAAGTTAGAACAGATGGTGCACCAGTCCATTGCAGAACTCTGTTTTCAGCCAGAGGAAAACTTTATACTGAAGGTGGAAATAATGGTTTTCTGCTTAGCTTATTGTAAATTCTAAATGGGGTGATTGAAGACTATAATGATCACTGCTGTTTGATGCCTATGAATTTCAACATCTGGCTAATGCCTTTACTAGCTATAACAGTAAGAAAAGGCACTGTAGACTTTTCTGCTTCTTTCTCTTAAACAGATTATAGCGTGTGTATATATATATATATGTACGTACATACACACAAATACGTGCGCTTGCATATGACAGTGTGTGCATATACTTCATATATGTAAATACCTGTCTGTATTAAGATCTGATTTGCACAATACTAAAATGGAATATTACATAATAGCATTTCAATGCCAACACCAGGCTTTCTATTTTTAATAATCCCAATTTCATTTCTACTTTAACAATTTATTAGAGTTGACCTCTTTACCTTCTCTTGCCTACAGATCAAGCCATAAACCCAAAGTAAATTAGCAAATATATCTTTGCTTTTCATGTAGGTTCCAAGAATAAAGCATTAGTGGGACTGACAGAGATGGTCTTCATAAAGGAGGCTGAAGATCACTTTCTTCAAAGTGATGGACTTCATTGCCCCAACATTTGTCATACTTGACTTTTCAGCAGGTCATTCACTAAATCACCATAGTCACTAGTCTGTTCTGTCATTACATTATAATTGGCTTGATGAAATGTTGTTAACTGGAATTATGATTAAAAAATAATGTTTTCATGGGGAAGTTAAAATTTATTTCTTTACTTATGTTGTTTATTTGCTTGGTTGTACTTCAATCTAGATAATGAAAGTTTAGGAAATTTCATTTTAGAAATGCAGATAGTAGTGTCTTAACTTATTGAGCAACTTGGCCTGGTAGTCTTGAAACAAATTGCCAAAATCTCTAACAGCATTGTACTTCTGTTGTTTTGTTGTTTTGGTTTTTTTTAACAGTCTAGCTATATTTTTTTTAAAAAAGTGGAAAGACTTACTGAACTTTAGGCACTTGCTGTGAATGCTTTGAATTCAATGGAACCTTAATCACAGGCTTAAGATGTTATTCTGAATTTGGGCTGAGACACTTAACAAAACACAAATAAAATCCAGCGATGTGGTCACTATTTTACATTGTTATTGGGTTTTGCCCCTGAAGATCTGATGCTTTGCAGATTTTTGCCACAGTTGTCTAGTCAATTAATTATTTAGGCGAGGCTTATAAAGTACCTATTGATAAAAAGAGTGGTCAAATCATTAAGCTTTTTAAATAACTATGTGGGAATTTAAAATTATATTTCTGTATTTCTTCATTCTTTTCAAATTGACAGTGTATTTGTAACTAATGCTGCCTTGTGTCAGCCACAAGAAGGTATAAAGATATATGCAAGTGATTTATCTACATGATCAGATGGAATAGGAGGATGTTGACAGTAGCTTAGTGATCAAAGGACAATGCTGTTGACAAAAAAATCAATGATCACAGAACTGTGATTCCTTTCAGTTGCTAATATTTTTTTTGCTTTTCTTCTTACAGTGTGAATTGCAAGACATCTTCCTGTACACATCAATTAATTGATTTAATTTCTGTATAATCATGTTTTATATTAGACTGATACTTTTCTTTCTCTTATTTTCCTCACAGATGTAGTGAAATTCATAACAACACCCTCAAAGTAAGGTTTGACATATTAATTTCCTTTGCTGGAAACCAGTAATGGTGACATCAAATGCCCATTCTTCAGTAAAATAAAAACACTCAACCTCATTCAACATGTTAAGCTCCCTAAACAGACTTCAATGTGATTTATATGTATTGCTGTAACGATCACCAAGACACATAAAATATAAATCAATACATAGTAAAGCATCTGTGATTTGGTGAGTAGCCTTTCTGTTCAACACTTTTCTACAGTGTTGGTTAGCTATGCCTTTGTGCCTTCCTCACCATTGCTGTTTTGTCTCACATGGTGACTGCAATGACGGAGATAATTAGCAGAGTTGCAAATGTTTCTAACTACTTTATATCAGTTTTAGAGAATCTTAAGTAATTGGCAAATTGGGCTTAGTTCTCTGAGCTTCTCAATGGGATGGAAAGTAATCAAAGAAGAAGAGTGTCAAAAGTACTGAGATGGCCAGTGCTACAAATACGAATGCAGCCAGCGCTGTTTTGAGTAGCTAGATCAGCTGATCATCCATTTGGTACACCATTCTCAAAAATGTATTCTCAAAACACCAGGCCAAGTTGCAGAATAAGGCCATGCTAGACACCTCCTAGTCTGATGATCCAGTAACAGAGCAGATGGGGAAAGAGAAGAAGATAGCGGTTTGCAGCATGGTAGGGCTTAGTAGGGGTTTTGTACTCCTTGACCTATTGACTGCTTCCTCTTCTTTTTTTTTTTACCTTTTTTTTTACCACTGCTTCATTACTCTAACATCTGAAAGGCATATGAGGACTGTTCTCCACCAGGCATACAGCTCACCCTTCTGTCTGCAATCCTGTCTTGCTTATTCATGCTTCCATTTATAGAAACACTAAGGTATATTTTATTTTGCAGGTATTTCCTGGGAAAAAAAAAATGGAGATGCATTTAATAATTGTTTCTGAGGGTTTTCATTTGGCCTAGGATGAAAGAGCTCTAAGGATCAACTGAGGTCTGAGCCAAGCTTATCTCCATAGGGTATTCATCAGTTCTTCTAAGCCAGATCTTGCAGTATGATTGTAGAGCCCCTCTGATGCATAGGTTTACTATACTGAGTCCTATTAATATGCATGGCTGTGCTGTATTTTAAGATCATAGCTTTTTATTGAAATTGCAGTAGGGATGTCTGTCTTATGTCAGGAAGATGTAAGTAGTAGGGTAGTTAACTTCTGTCTTTCTGTGTGCTTAAAACATCTAGATTCCTTTTTGGCTCATGTCTTGGATAAAAAAAAGAGCACTGCTGCAAAGAGCAGGGTTGGGCAAAAACTGCTTTGAGGGGACTGTGTACACTTCATGATAATATAAGTTAGAAACATCTGAAAATGTCCTATAACATTATAGCCCAACCTTGTCTAGAGAAATAAAGTGATCATTTGAGAATTTCCACTTCTATATTATCTGCTCTTTCTGAAGTAGCCTAATTTAAACATTTCCCAAGAAGATACTTCTTATTTGTCGTCTTAGTCCTTCTCTTCCTCTTAAATAAATATTCCAGAATAGTTATCTGGGGTGGGAAATTCTTTATATTTATCTGGGGATTTCTTAAAGGTTTTTTAGTGCTGCACAGATGTTTATAAAATATATGCCTGTGTCTGGTTATCGGTTATCTTTAATTTTAAAATTTTGTGACTCTAATTTCTTAGAACTTGAAGCACTTCCAACTGTGACACTATTTTTCACAAAATCACAGAATATATTGAGTTGGAAGAGACCCACAAGGATCACTGAGTCCAACTCTTGGCTCTGTACAGGACCATCCCCAAGAATCACACCATATGCCCAAAATGCTGAAATGGGGAAAAGTAAGGTAAGAGAAATTATATTTTCAAATACACTCCATAAACACCTGCTTTGCTTGCTTGGGATTTTATAGGGAAATATTTTTGTATAACAATATGTGTGTTTAAGTTCAATATTTCAAAAGAATATGCAGCATAATGAGTAGAAAAACAGATTCTATGAATTGCAGTGTGAACTCCGAGCAAACTGAGTAAAATTGGTGCCTTTTGCAAATCCTTTTGGTTGGGTTTTTTGGTCATTGTTGTTGGGTTTTTGGAGGTTTTTTGTAGATTAGATAAGGTGTCATGTTATCTATTTTTTTAATGTCTTGTCTTAGAATTTCTTTTTAGAGGGTATATTTTCCTTCTTTGTTTCTATGCATTTTCTCTGGATTTCATACAGGCAGCAGTCCGTACTTCGTTTAATTTATCATTCTCCTTATTTTGCTCATTTATTTGTTAAGCCAAACCCTTTTAAACCAATACCAGCAATAGAGAAATTCTATTAGAATTTCAGGTATTGCAAGTGCAATGCTTTCCTTTTAGATTTTTTAATTCTTCTTTTTCTACTTATATTTTCTGCATATGAAATGATCAGAAGCCAGGAACTTATTTCCAACTTATATCCAGATAAAGAGAAAATGTAGCTATGCTAAAGCTGCAGCATAAGAACTACAACTTGAAGTTAATGTCATTGTCAACCAACATTAGCCTTAAGACTCTGAATACTGTGTTTGGTGTTTCTTCATCCTTCAGGGGAGGAGTTGGAAGTCTCTAAGATATCTTAAAGTACAATAGGATAAATGAATGACTAACATATTACATAGCTATGACTAAAGGAAATCAACTTTGAAAGTTCAGCTGAAAGTTTACAACATAATGCAAAAAAACTTGTTTTTAACAAGTACAAAAAACCTAAGTCTGCCACAGTCCATGATAGCCCAAAATAGATTGTGCTTGGTGGAGATATTGACTGTATTCAACTGCTTCTGTGAACTGCAATGGACAATAATGAGGTCAGTGAATTATTGCTATTACTTCTGTGTTGCTATTACTTCTGTGCAGTGTACACTTTATATCAGTTTCAGAAATGCCTTTAATAATATTGGTGTAATCAAAATGAGTGTAATCATGATCAGACTGTAATACATGAATAACCACACATACAAAAATAATACATATCATGCTATATAAGCAATTGTCCAATACAGAGCAATCAAATTCATAGCTCAAAAACCTTCACTTGTATGGTGGATCTCAAAATGGGAATTCTTCTCTCTCTACATGTATGTTTGGTGTTTTCTGTGAGGTGCCTGTCATTTTAACAAAAGTGACATGCAGAGTAAAGTGGAAAGGTCCTGTTTCAACCTGGGAAGAGGGTGGGGCAGACAGATGAATTGTTCCGTATTTTCTATGAAATCTTAATTGATTAGACGATCACCTTTATTCACCACAGAAAGACTTCTTTCTTTATGATGGATACAACAGCAGGAGAGCAAACTGTTGGAATTGATATACTTTGTTGCTTATCTGAAAGGAGATTTTTTGCCCTAATTTTGCACAATAGTAGAAACTTCCTTTAAATCCCATTTTCCTAACCAGCGCCTAGAATAGCTCTTGTTGTTAGATTCTAAGGACTCTATTGTGGCTTTTAAGCCAGAGCCCGCAGTAGGGGTTGTGGAGGGATGCACCGCCCCCAAGTAACTCCTAGAGGGTTTGTACTTGAGGACAAATCTGATGATAGAATTTAAAAATGGAACAGACCATTGTAGATCATCCAGTCCTCCTATCTGCCAGCACAGGATTTTCCCTCCCAGATATTCTTAATGCATTGTTCAATGTAAAAGTCTCAACTCTGGGAGTTTCCAAAGCTTTGCTTGGAAAATTTTTTGCCTCCTTTTTTCCCTCAGAAGTAGGAGGACACAGCAGCAGCCATGACCATGTCTTTTAATATATATCTGTGTGTACTTTGGACTGGCTTCTGCCTGCTGGCTGGTGTGAATAGGGGGCAGATGGATACGACATTTCTCTTTACTGTCTCCGGATGACTTAAAAGTACCACGTGATCCCTGTGCCCTAGGAGGAGATTTGGAACTGCCTTAAACCCTCACCTGTCCTTTAATGAATGTCTCAGATTTTATAAAGTGTAATCTAAAGTGTAATTGCTCTGTTCTGTAATGTGGTGCAGTTAATTTGTGTTTCAGTCAGAAAATGTTGTCCTAATTTTCTGGGTGGTGATTACTCTCCCAACCAGTGAAATTGGCTTGAATGTTCCAGTGCATTTTGTTTACTGTTTAAAGGCTGATAAAACTCTCGTGTATTATTTCCCTTTTGGAGAATAATAATAGGGCATTCTTCAGTCTTCAGTGTTGATATACCCATCTTCCAGAAGGATTTTGAGAGATTTCAATTATCAGATATTTAGCAACACTTTTGTAAGTGCCATTGGAAAGCAGACACTGAATTTTCAGAAGTTATTCAAGTCTGTAGTGTAGAGGAGCCTCCAATCCTGCAAAAAAAATCTTGTGTTTAACACCGTTGTATGTGAGCAATACTGTCAAATTCATAAATATCTACTCAGAGCTCGATGAATCCATGGGATAAACATATTAATGCGGAAGTATCTTGGCATTTACATGTCAGGCAGTGCCTAGGAAGACTCCAATGTCTTTGGATTAATGTAATAAGTAGTGTAAATAGGACTGTTCTGTAGGGAGACGTGGGAAGTCAGTGTTGTACAAAATCTGTCAGTAGTGACTGTAATAGTTATAGAAAACCCTAAAGGCACCATGAAAATTAAATTTCCATTGGTGCACATACCATTGTTCTTTGAAAATCAGTATATGAAAAAATACAAAGTTTTTAACCCAAGTGATTAGAGGTTAATGTTAAGCAAACACCATTTTAAAGGGTTTTTCCACTTTCAAAAGAAAGGTTTAAGTTCTACTTGCCTGAGTGGGAGAAAAAAAGTCTCGAACAGAAGACTAGCAAAGAAAATCTTTAGAGGCAGAGAAAACTTTTTAAGTAGAGGAAGTAAAAGGGATAGAAGCAGATGAAAAGCCACTTAAAATGGAACGTGGCCCATTTCCTTGATCTCATGATATGTGGTAGACTTGAGAAATTATCAAAATGCTTTCAATAATGCATATTTTGCAAGATATACAAAACATAATTGTTCAACTGATAAACCATTGTAGTGTTTTGTAGGAAAAAATCGGTTTCAATTGGACCCTATGAATCCTGCTCAAACAAACATTGCAGCTACTTAGTAACATGCAGATGGCCATGACAGTGACATCTTGCTTTTTTTAGTGAAGTTCTGTTGGCACCAAGTAATGAAAGTGTTTCAGTAAGACTTCCAGGCATTGAAATGAGCCATTTTTGGGCAGCATATTTATCTGCAGTATCCAGAGGTGACTAGATACTGAGCTTATGTGAATACATTTGATTCAGGCTGGAATTCATAAGTAAAATTACCAGATTAATTGAAGCATCAGGCTAGCTTGCCACAAAAGAAATGTTTAATTTTAGATGCTAAGGTATTCTCTATTTTAAAGCTACAGACAGACTTAAGGTAGGAAGCCAGATTTCAATATCTAAAGTTCTTTGTCAGTTTAATTAGCTGTTGTCTGGCTTTCTAATAGTTTCAGAATCTGATTTCACATATTACAGTTTGATAGCTGTGGTGCCTGGGAGGAAGCACAGAAGAGTAACACTTCCAAAAATCAGATGAATTTTAGAGCTATTCCTAAGAGGCATTTTCCATCTACATCATTGTCCTGCTTCATTTTGTGCCACTTTCAATTTCTAGGTAGAAAAAATACACGGAGGATTGTATAATTCCTGAACATAATTTCTCTCCAAAAGGTCTTTCAGACTTTATGCCTTTCCACTTCCCTTTAAGTGGAAAAGACTTAATAGTTGTCCTGGTAAGGGTATAAAGATAAGGATGCATTTCCATTTCTGTGAAATGGCAGCTAGGAATCACAGAGAGGATGATTCTTTACCCGTATATTTGCAGTTTACTTATAGTTTGTTTATTCTTTGCAAAATATTTTGAAGACTGAATGTACTTACATTTCCCAGCAGTTCCTTCACTACATTTTGCACACTTCTATTCACCCCTGCAGTGACCTCATGGGCTTTCTGCCATCTGTCATTGTTCCTTTATTCTAATGTACAGTGCAGTCTCACGTAATTTAAGACTTTGCCTGATATTTATTAGATAGACAGGATTATTGCCCACAGATGGCTGTGGTTCACAGCCAGACGCATCTTCACAGAACTAGTGGGAAGAGATTTATTCATGTTGCCATGTGACTTCTACTGTAAGCTAATTTTAGCTCTGGGTTTCTCTTGATAAGTTAAAATGAAACAAGAACTCTGGGTCAAATTTATTATTGACTCAAGTGATGCAGTTTCATTGATTTCTGTTGAGTCATACCTGTATGTCAGGTGTGAAATTTACTGCCCATTTTTTTTCATCAGTAAAATAAAATGTATGATAGTATATTTTAGCTACAATGCATGTGTGCAGTTACAAATATTTCTGGTCTTGAAGCTGCACCTTTGGAGCAGAAACAACAGAAAAGATTTATAAAGTCATACAGTTGTTGCCAGTAGATGACATTGTCTGCCAGCTTTACATTTTCTCTGCTTCTTTTTATGGGCCACTGGAGTCATATATTCTGTCATTCTCAGTGTGAGACTCGGAACATTTCTTTGGCAAAGTCAGGGAGACTGGCGTGTTGAAAGTGAGCCAACGCAGTCAGGTGGTTTCATTTGTACTTGATTTTGAGACTAGTTCTTGCAGCAGATAGGACACAAAAATTGTATTGCATCTTTTTGGTGTGTTTGTTTCATTGCTAGTGAAATAGTTGCTGCTGGGAAATTTAAGAAATCTAATTGGTAATAAATACACTGAGTTGAATCAGTGGCTTTTCTAATATCTGCAAATTCTATTCAGTATAGTGCAGCCTTAAGTGGGTCTATGTTATAATGTTGCAACTACCAGTATACAAATTAAAGTGCCTATGTATTTCCTTGCTGTAGATTGAAGCAGAAATTCCCAGCCTCTAGACTGTAGTCTATAGGCAGTTTATAAGCAGTTGGTCTAGAGGGGAATGGTGCTTGAAACAAAAGCCATCTGGAATACACATTACAAGATTCTGCTAGAGGAGAGTTAGGAACAGAAGTAGACATAGGAAAATGCTGCATTCTCACCCTGCAAGGTGCTAAGCATCCTTTCCATTTCACTGGGAAATCAGTGGGAATTAGGAGCACTCAGAACTTTCAGCTTCATGTAATTCAGGAATGCCATATATAGTTAAATATGTTAAACCAAAAGATGAAGTAAGTAAATATGCTAGGTGAGGTTCTGCCAGCAGAGTTATTGATGCCAGCATCAAAACAAATTCCCACTATTTGTCATTACTACTTTTGTTGTTATGACAAAAATGATGTTGGCAGTATTTTTAAAGTTTTGCTTTTCTGCATTGAAGCTAATCTGGACTGACACTTGAGAAGAGTACATTTGATCATACTTTCTGACATGTATGTTCCCTCTGTTTTGATAGTGCAACTTTAAAACCATTGAATTCATTCCCCAAAATGGCACAGTATGGATAACAGTAAGAAAAGAATTTTCATTCTGCTCCTTACTGTCCAACCTGTTTTCAAACATGCTTGTTATGGATGAGAGAACAGAAAGGTAAAGGGAACATGCTTCCATGTGGAGGATTTGCAGTTGTTTGCTTTGACAATATGAACTCAACACTGTTTTGTCCTTCTATGATCATTGAGGTTGAGCATAGAAAAGAATGCAATACATGCCCCACTGGAGGCTATAAAGCATGTGTAGGTGGGTCAGTGTATCTGAGAACAAGTTCGCTGTTTCAGGTGCAACACCTGCAGGACTTAACGTGATGGAAAAGTATCTCCTCATCCTTTACTAAAGACATTTCTAGAAGGTGCAGGCTAATTTCAGATTTGACATGTCAAGACACAGAGAAGATTCACTGACACAGCAGGTGCATTTAAATATAACTGTCTAATTATACAGTGATGCAAGTTTGCTCCCAAGAAACTAAATGTACAGTGACATGGAAAACATGGTATCTGCCTATCATGCTGTTAAATAGAAAAGCAGTCTTTGGCAGTCAGACATGTTTCATGTATGAAATGATAAAAATCATGGTGTGTTAAACATCTGATCATACCCATTCTTAATCAAGTATTGTACTTGTTTCAGCTGGGGTGGAGTTAATTTTTATCACAGTAGCTGGTACATGATTATATTTTAGGGTTATGCTAAACACAGGATTGATAATATAGTGATGTTTTTGTTATTGCTGAGGAGGGTTTACACAGAACCAAGCCATTTTCTGCTTTTTGTACTGCCACAGTGGTGAGGATGTTGAGGATTCATGGGGGGCCAGAAGGAGACGCAGCCAAGACATGTGACCCTGACTGACCAAAGGGATATTCCAGACCATACAGCATCATACTCAGTATATAAAGTGGGGGGAAGAAGAAGGAGGAATGGGGACATTTGGAGTGATGGCATTTGTCTTCCCAAGTCAGTGTTACATGTGGTGGGACCCTGCTTTCCTGGAGGTGGCTGAACACCTGCCTGCCCATGGAAGCAGTGAATTAATCCCATGTTTTGCTTTGCTTGTGTGAAGGGCTTTTGCTTTCCCTATTGAAATGTCTGTCCCTACCCATGAATTCTCTTTTTACCCTTCCAATTGTCTCCCCAGTCCTGCTGTTGTGTGAGTGACTGTGTGGGGTTTGGCTGCTGGCTGGGGTTAAAGGACCAGAAGTATGTACACTTGTTTCCCTTCTGCAGACTTGGGGGTTTGCAACAGGTATGTAGGTTGTTACAGAGAAACCTGAGTTCTGAAAGTTGACTAGGTATTTTAAGGTTTGATTTCAAGCTTATTTAGTCAGTTTTGATTTGAAAGTTGTGCAGTAGAATTCCTGAATCAGTTTTAAACCAACCGTAATAATAGAGGATAACAGAGCAATGTTGTTCTACAGCTATTGCTGGTCTAATTCTGGCACATGGGAAAGTTCACTGATGGCTAAATCTAAACAGAGCCTGCAGCCTTGTTGTGTGCTGGGGGTGTGAGGCAGGTAGTTTACAAACATGGTCCTGGCTTGAGGGCCTGTTTCAGTGATAAAGTGTTTTCTTGCCCTCCCACGTGCCCTGTATCAAAATTCTTTGTTCCTATTGGCAGTTCTGCTCAAGACTAATGATGCTTTATCTCTATTCAGTTGTTGAAGTCTAGGCAGGCAAACAAATGTAGAGAAATGGGAAACACAATAACATATTATCTCAAATTATAATCAGAGAACAATTGTTATCTATGGAGAAAATCTAAGCAGTAAATAAGAGTTATTGTATCTTAAATGGATTGTGTTATTTATTGATTTACTTGCACTGTGAAGTACAGGCATTGACAACCCTTACATGCCAAATGCTACAGAATAAGATTGTGGTAGGTTCGTTCTTTCCATATTTTGCTCAGTATCTAGCTCAATACTCACATTTACAAATTTTTACTGTACAGTCAGCTGTCTGGGTTTTTTACACCTGCTTTTGCCATGCTTTCTCCTTTACACTGACTAGTTCTGTACTTAGCTAGTAGAGTTGACTCTGCAATGTTGACATCATTCAGAACTGCAATAATTGAACCCAATAATCAATAAATGTTTTGAGATAATATGTATTCCCCAAACAGAATACAAAATGCGCTAAATTTCTTAGCACTCTCTGAATACCCCTGCTGAGAAGTAAAATGTTCCTGTAATGTACACATTCAGTCTAAGACTACCTAATTAATGACTCTAAATACCATCTTCTCTTAGTCATGATGGAGAAAAGCTATTTGTTGTGAGCCCAAAAACATTAACTGAATGACAAAATAGATATTCAAAGCAATCCAGAACCAAGACAGTGGACATTGTATAATTGGGAAGATGAACATTCATGGTGAATCTTTTAATATCTGAGTTTGAGAACTATCTTCAGTGAGGTCCCTTGGTGTTCTCATATCAATCAACCAGACAAAAATTGCAAAAGGGAAGGGTGTGACTCATGTGCTCCCTGGTATATTCAGCCAAAATTACAGAGCTGAGCAGATCCCAAAATTTCTGGCGTTCCAGCACTGTCTCTGGCTCCCAGCATCACTTCACCATCACCATCCTGCCAAGAATTGCTACATTCAGCAGTCACTAAAATGTCATATATGCAGAAACCATTCATCAACCTCAGACTTGGCTTATATAGGCTTTTATTTAAGGCAAACATCAATCCCATCTCATTTCTGTTGCCCATATCCCTTTCTACATTCACTCTCTAAGATTCTGTTGCCATCTGTAGCCAGTGCTTAAGCCACAAATTAATTGGAGCCAAGATACTTCCTTTGGGAGATAAAAAAATTTTTCTCTGTTTTTTTCATGTTAGTCATAGTCTGAAGAGTCTGACCTGGAAGATCAACAGAGATAGAAACGGACTGGATATCCAGAGATGGAAATGGATGTTTAAAACTGACTCTCTGATGAGCGAGAAATACAACAGATGGTTGTTATGCGACCTGTTATAACTTATGTCTTTATTCTCATGCATTTTTCTGTTTTATATTCAGTGTTGTTTTCCCTCCTTGAAATACTACTATCTCTGTATTGACATCAGTTCTTAAAAATTATATTTTACTTTGTTAGGATTGTATTCCAGACCGCTACAGATCCTCCCTAATTCTGACTAGAATATTGCTGTGCCAAGATACTCAAATTCTTGAAAGAATTTTGCTAATTAATTTATTGCTTACCAAATGTTGATTTATAGGTCACATTAGAAACACCTTTTTTGTGCATCTTGTAACTACTTAGAAAATAACTATATATAAAAAATTATCTGCTTTTGTATTTTATTTCTATCTAATAGGACTGCATATGGCCACACTGCAGTCACCTTTCTCTAAACAGTTTTCTGCAAGGCTGAATCTTTCTGAAGACCTAGGAAAATTTTGGGAAATCCTATGTTTTCTGGAAGAGAGCAGTTCTCTGCTCTTCACAGACTGCTGATTCTGGTCATAGCAATAAAAGGCCTAATTACAGCCTTTACTGGAAACCCTGTAGTATCCTTGGCACCTGCTGCTGCTGCACAGTGAGTACTTTTCTTGTTGCACAATGGATCTGTCCTTTTCATTGCTTAACAGTCTTCCTTCTCACACCTTCAAACAAATACCATTGTTTCCTGGAGA
This sequence comes from Hylia prasina, assembly GCA_013397195.1. Taxonomy (NCBI): domain Eukaryota; kingdom Metazoa; phylum Chordata; class Aves; order Passeriformes; family Sylviidae; genus Hylia; species Hylia prasina. Next base: position 954,435 of record VYXD01005457.1, read on the forward strand.
AAAGACGTTTAAAGTGTGCTGTAGCATTCACCCTTCCAAATGACAGAGCTGTCTCTATAGAGCTCTGTCATGCTAGAGGGCTCATTCCAGTACAGGAGCACTTCCTCCTAACATAATCAGGAAAGGACAGCTAACACATAATTTCATGCTTTAGGTTGTCAGGTGGTTCTTGGCTCCTTAGAAGCTGGGATCGCTTCAAGGACAGCAGCCATTTGTTCCTGATGTCGAGCACTACGCCACCTTCCTGTACCATCCCCTTCTATTTTAAAGGGAAGGGCAAAGGTGAATTCTCAAAGAGAATTACTGATTATTAAATTTTCATTGAACTAAAAATATAATCTGTAGGATTTTAAAGTAACTTGCTGGCACTGTTTAAAAGTGGGGAAGGTAGCAGTTCTGGTCAGATCCTGCCTGATCAGAAAAGTTAAGGGAAAATGGTAGGAAATACAACCTAGAAGGTTCTGGAACTTATTGATAATTAGACCAAATCTGCCATCATTTTTAAATCAGAATTTTTTGTGCAAAGTTGCTGCTATTATACTTTGTAGTGAGTTTCAGAGCAACTCACTGAGTTTTCTGAAAACTTTTTTGATCAAATGGTTCAGCTGTGAAAAAGATAAGGCAGAAGTAAAACCAAAGCTTTGTGAACAGTGTACAATGGTCTTTAGCTGCAAATTCAGATCTGGGTCCAACTTTTGAATTCCTGAAAGTCTCTTTGAATCCAGACTTTTGGTTTAGTAGGGGCACAAAGTAGTTCTAGCAGTTTTTTGCAGGCTTAATTAGGAGCATAATTTCTTTATGAAAGAAGAATATGAAGCTGATTTTTTTTTCTCTATTTGTTTTATAAGAAAATTCTGTGTCCTATGGGGCAAACCAAAGCTAAGTTTAGATGCTGTGCCTACACCAATGGACAGGTGTAATCAGCACTGTTCAGGCTAACACTTTTCACTGCATATACGGAGAGAGCATGCACAGAGACATTATTCTGTTTTGGTGTCCAGACCTAGGAAGAGTGGATATGTGGGGATCAGGGCTATGAATTTACTTATGTAATTAATGGAAGATTGCTCTCTTTGTCTACAGTGAGCTTGCATGTAGTCCTGTTAGGAAAAATTACTAATTCAAAGACTATATCTCTCTTGGGCACACACATGCCAACTCTGAGTTTGGGAACATAACTTTTTTTCCATTGATCACACAGTAAAATATCTTGCCTGACCTCAGAAATTGTTGTAAAATATATTACTTGTGAAAGTTCAAAAATGAGACTATAGTGCTAGATGTTTATTGTATTATTGTTAATAAAACATTTGTGAGGTCTTCATTAAAGCTTCTCTTTTATTGTATTTCCTGCTCAAGGGTTTCTGCTCGTTGCCGGATTGCCTGCTGATACCAGTTCTGTGAAGTATATTTCATTTGCACTTTTAAGTACCTGAGTTTAAACATGTTAACAGGAAACATATCATATAACAGACATTGTACGAAGAAAAGCTCCTCAGTTCTGTTTTTCCACAAGAAGAAAGAGTGTTGGTTTGTTATGTTTAAGTTCAGTTGGGTTATCCATATAGTAAATATTACATCTGTATTGTAAATTATGAAACCTGGAAATGGTTAACTCTTCCACAATTTGTCATGCCTTTTCCTAGTAGCAGAGTGCCTTAGGCCATGCAGTTAATTCCTCATGCAGGGGCACCAGATTTCACAACCCATTTGCACTATAGTTCCCCTTACTGTACACACATTCTGGCCACCAATCAGTTCTCCATCGTTATAAGTTTTTGGTTTCCACAAGCCATACTGTTCCTGGGATACTCAAGATTTCTGAGATGTTTTCATCAACCAACAAGAGCATTGTTTCTAGACAGTTCTTACAATCCCTGCCCCTTTTTCCCTTTGTTTTCCTGTTTCTTCTTTTCCTTGAGGGAACCCAAATTTTAAGGTGCAAGACATTTCTGAGAGTTTAGTCAGAGATGTATCAATCTCCTATTTTCTTCAATTCTTTCCTTTTATTTAATTTTGTCTGTAGTGGCAGGGGAAGCTCTACCCCATTTGAGCTTATCGCTTCAGGTCATGGGTATGTGTGTGTATCCACAGATACTGGGGTACACTGGGTACCTACAAAGTGTGTTTGTCCTGACCTGCAATCACAAACCAAGTGCCAAGACAACAGGCAAACCTCAGACCATGACCAGAATGAAAGTCACCAAGTGGAGGAACCTTCGAGTGATGACCCAGATGCAGAAGATGGGAGTGATCACTTGGATGGCCCCTCTACAAGCAGACATTGACCATCCTGCTCCTTTTTTTTTCCTTTTTTATAGACAAAAGGGTGAGATGTAGGCCTGATATTACTGAATCTGTAAGGTTTTCAGCCTCTCAGTGGCTGATTTTCTTCCCAAGGGAAGATTTCTTGGGAGAATTTTCTTTCAAGGACAGTTCCTGTAAATAATTATCTTCTTCTCATAACATTTCTAAGTTCTCATAGCAACCTGTCTCTCAGGTGTTGTTTCTTAACCAATGGAGAGAGGTGTCAATTCTATGGACCAATGATTTGCCTTTTTAGCGCATCATGTTATAAAAAGGCTGGATAAATTGTAAATTAAGCGTTCTGATCTTTCTTCTGCCTTGAACTGGAGTCAAGCTTCTTTATTTCATGTCCAACAATGACAGGGAAGGAGGGGGTAGTGTTATACTCCTGTGAAGTATGGTGCTGGATAACCTTTCTCCGTGAAATAATATGATCTGCTACAGCATGTTATTGTACAGGGAAAGTAATTTAGTGCTACCAGTAAGTTGTACAAGAAATCATAGGGTTAATTTTTGAATTGGAGTTTTGCAATTATTACTTTTAATCTCCTTAAAAGGATTATGTTCTTAACTCTTGTGTTGGTAGGCTGAAATGAAATCATAAAACCAGTTACAAAATTTATATCTGGCAAGTCCTTTCTATGTGTAAAATAATGGGAGATAACTATAGTCATGGTCTGGAAAAGCTGGTGGAGGAAAGAAAGGAAAATTACTTCCAAGTAGGCACATGCTGGTCCCATTATGATCCCACCCCTCAGTCATAATGCCTGCTACTACAAACTCTTCAGACCACCCTTTTAGTTGATTTGATTTGTGTGATTGAACATAGCTAGGATTTGGCTTGAAAGACAACTGAGTATCTCTAGGCAACTTCTGTGTATGTCAACAGAGCCTGGGCCAGGAGGCCTAATTTCCTCCTTCCCTGGAGGTGGAATCATTTGCCAGAGACTTGTCTACCTGCTCCATCCCTCTTTCCACCCCAGCCTCCTACATACACATCTGCAATCAGAGTAGGCAGCCATCACTGGGAGCTCAAGGAGCTTGCTCCTGGCAGTGGTCCTGATGTGGAACATCTTGTGGAGATGCAATTCCCCATTGCACACCCTGCACACCTGGAGCGGGGAGAGGCCACCTGCCTTGCCAGCTCTTGCCTTGCCTGTGTTCTCTGTTCTGTTTCCTTCACCACCCAGTCCCTTGTCCTTTCTCAAGTCGAGCTATGGTGGGTGGCCTTGGAGCCTTCCGGCTGCTGGCTCCCTGGAAGGGAAAAATTCCTTTTTTCCATTTCTGCCATATGGAAACTGAGACTACGGCTGGTTTGGGTGATGTGGGAGGCCCGGACAGAGATGAGACCTTGCCTCTGTCTGCTCTGCTTCTGTTCCTCCCAGTGGAAAATAGCTTTATGGCCCTTTTCTAAGGGGTGGGGATTTACTTAAGCCATGTGCCAGAAAAACAGTTTCAGCCTCTGAATCCTGTAAACTGTGTAATAAATGATGTGCTTCTGAGCTTGTGGTGAGGACAACTTTGTGGTCCCATGCAGGAGGGACTTGGAGGATAGTAAGTGGGGCACCCAGGAACACATTCACTATCAGGCAGAGGCTCCTTTGCTGGGGATGGAAATGGTGGAAGAGAGTTTTGTCATAAGGCCTTCACCTTGAAGGCAATGGGCCTGTAGGGGATCAACCCTGTTTCCCTGGAGCAGGAGGAAGAAATACCTGAGAGTCTTGGAGAGGACTGTGGGCTTTGTCCAGGCACCCAGAAAACTGGGGTATGTCGAGCAATAGCAGCTAGCACCTGGCATGTACTATCACCTAGGCATCACTTTCACAGGAACAACCCACAACAACTTCATGAAACTCCCCCTTCTACACCAGTACCCTGGAAATTTAGTTGACACCCAGCGTTTTCTTCCTAAACATATTTTCCAGCTCTACTTTTATATCCTTCCAGTCCCTTGGGAGCTTCTATTTCTATCTGCATGTATTTTTCCCACTAATAAAAGCTTCCCCTTTGGTGGGTCTTCATTTTCATTTCTGATGGATGCACCATTCTTGGAAGAACCTGCCTATAATGTTCTAAAGAGACTCTTGCAGGCGTATTAAGGGATCTGATCTTTTCACTAGTAAAGTGAAGAAAAAAATGTACTATCACCAGTATGCCAATTTTATTTGTATTATAGCACTTCAGCCTTGTAATTAGGTAGATTGTGCTGAATTCAGTGGTTATTAAAACCTAAACATTTATTCAGTGTTTTTGATTTACACTCTTAATCATTTACTTGTTCACAAGAATTATCTGTTCTGCATCCACCTGGAGCTTTTATTTTATTGCACTTTGTGATCTAAAATTTGGCTAAAAGAAAAACCCTCAAGGTTGACAAGGACTAGGATTGACAGAACTGTGGCTCTTTGAAATCCCTGTTGTCCATTTAAATTTTAATGTTTCTATCATTTGTTCCTCAGTGTAAATTAACAGCCATGGCAGTGTGTTGGGTTTCTTTTCTGAAGTCAAGACTTTAAATTTAATTCAATAGCCTAGATTTACAGCTATTCGATATTTCACAAGGCAGAATCAATAATGTGACTGAAGTGAAGAAGATAAAAATTTATGGTATCTTGCAATTTAATGGTTGAAAAGATGCAATTGGAGAGATCATAAATTGTGAAGGAGTTTATGCTTCATTGCTCCTGATTCAGTGCTTGCTGTTAGAACTTGATTTGTGACTATTCACAAGGTGTGATTAATGGTGTGATCGATGCTTGCTTCAGTGCAGTAAAGCAGTTGTAATGCTCTTCATTAGAATAAATAAAATAAATTGACTGAGGCTTTATAAAAACTGTGTAACATTTAAAATCTAAAATGTCAATTTTTTTTTCCTGTTACAATTTAGGTTTCTTCAGGCAGTTTCCACCTACATCACATCAGTCATTGTCATTCTTTTTGGATATTATAGAAATCCATGTGGGTTTGGGTTAGCTTTATGCAAAGCTCAGTGAAGGGGAAAAAAAAAAAAAGACTTGAATAGGGCTGACTAGAGACTAAGATTTCTCATGGCTGTGTTTTGCCATCCTGGAAAAGTACATGTATTCTCCTTTAGCACATGCAAGTTTAAAGGGATCAAGGCAGAAAATGAGTCTTACCTATGCAGTTATACTAAAAACAATAAAAATTAATAATATTCATTGTTTTTAAATGGGATGGATGTATGATTGGCGCCCTAGCAAAGACAATGAAGATAAAGAGTACTTTTTGAACGGTGTTTTTTTGGTTTAAGGATGTTTATTACATAATCCAAAGCTGTCTCACAGTATGTTCTAAAACAGACAGGGGAACACAAGAAAACTGCAACCGCCTTGAAAGGCAGTAGAATGTAATGATTTTAATTTTGTCATTTAAAGAATTTGGCTCCAGGAGATACAAACAAGAAAAAGAGTGGAGGATGCCTTGTGCATGCTATTCAAATCCCCTGCAGCATACGGATCATTTTGAAGTTTTAAAAGTATAAACATGCTATGTAAAACCTGGGGGGTGAAGAAATTGTACCGTGAAACTTAGAGAAAAAAAAAATCTGCTGTGGTTTGAATCTAGAACTCTTTCATTTACTTTTGTTTGCCTTATAGAGAGATAAGCCTGCAACTGGCTGGAAAAGTTTATAGGTTTCCACTGTGCTCCCTTGCTCTGATTTTCTTTGGTGTCCTTTCTCATGGTGTGTGTAGAGATTTCAGATTTGTGTTTAAGAGGAACTATAGGTAAATTTAAAGTTACTAGACAACAAAGCACCATTTGAACAACAGCAATGAGCTAAATGTTTCCTATAATTTTTGTATCTTAAAATTTGCTGTAGCAGCTCCAGGCATCAGTGATCACTCATTTTCTAATTAGAATTGCAAAGAGAATGAAAAATGTAAGAAAACTACAAACGTTTTTGAAACATATATCTATGTCAAATTAATGCTTCTATTATTGCACACAGTATTTACAGACTAGCAGTTGTAACTTCACAAAAAAATCTTAAAATAGATCATATTCTGTCTGTCAGCAGTCTGGCAGAAATTCAGATATTAACTACAACACGTTCTGACAGTAAACACATGGTAAAATGTGTGAGACTATAATGTAAGTAGCTAAGCTTTTATTTTGTAGATGATTTTTTGCTCCCTCACCGTCAATTGAAAAGCCAATAATTCACACACACATGCGAGTTTCTGTGAGTCATAAAAACTGGGCTTGGTAAGAGCAGATATAATGTAGCTGCAGCCATAGACCCCCGAGCATTGTAGCTGAAAGATCCCAAGAGCCACAGTTCTGTAGTGGGCACAGAGGCGTAGTTACAACCTGCAGTCATGGTTACTTGACCACCTGAGTTTGCCTCTATCCAACAACTATGCAAAAATGTAGGGCCACAAGGAAATGTGAGGCTCTAGTTGTGCATCAAAAACCAGAAGGCTGACTCAACCCCAAACTCCACCAATTCTGTGGAAGGAAGAATACCCGTGTCCCCACTTGTTTGTTTTGATTGTGGGGTTTTTCTCCCCAAGGAACTGATGACATATCCAACATATTATGATAATTTGGGAAGAAGCAATAGCATGCAACCTTTAGAAGTTGTTGTTTTAGTTTATCATTATCAAACGCATTATCAATCTTGTTTTATAGAAAAGAAGATTGAAGCATTGAACAATTTCTCCAATAACATATGCCAAATTTGCTGCAGAGTACTTTCCACCATCTCTTTAGACCTGTATCATATTCATAGAATCAGAATATGCTGAGCTGGAAGGGACCCATCAGAATCATCCCGTCCAACCATTGGCCCTGAACAGGATGTCCTAAGAGTCATCATGTGCCTGGAGAGGGCTTTTGCACTCCCCTTTTCAGTAGAGAAAGCCACACCCATTTATAAAGAGTGTCAGTAAGGATGCTAATAGGATTCTGTTTGGGACTTTTTCCTTACTTTCAACTGTTAAAAATTAATTTCTGTTAAGTAGGGATGTTTTCAGGTATCTAGACAGTTTGCAGGTATATTCAGCCAGAAACACATGAGCATTATATAAAGAATAGATTTTATTATGAGGCTGATGAACAATGATTTTACCCTATTTCTTCAAATGTGACATGCCGTGAGAAAATGGCTCAGATTAGTCCAGGTACTGAAAGCAATATGACAATACTGAAGAAGCAGAATATTGCAGTGTGAGGGTTTGGGGAAGGCTGAGGCATTACACCATAACTGCTTGTTGTATCTAATCTAACCTCTTCAGAAAGAGCTGCACTCTGCACCGTGCATGTATAGACATTCTTTGCTGGCGCCACCAGCACTGGGGGTTTCACCTGGCAGAGGAGGTTTTTGTGAAAGAGAAGAAGGTTTAAACTGAAATAGCTCTTCCACACTGGACTTCACAATGGACTTTTCTTCTATTTTACCACCTTGTTAAAAGCTTTGCTACAGTCTAACTTAGTCCACTTCCAAGTGGACTGAAGAAAAGGGTCACCTCTCATGCAGAAGGAGATTGTTCATATAGGAAACTACGTGAACTGCTTGGAATACGAAAAGGATGGATTTACTAGTGCTAGTTAAACAACACACAAAGGTAGCCATGTACTCCATTGTCCATCTTTATGTGCCCGTGACATACCATGTGAACTTCCAGACAGTTTGTGGTTTCTATTCATTTTTCCTCCAGAGGGTAAGTTGTTGTTTCTTGTCTAAACAAATACATTTCCTCCTTGTTTGAGTAGCATCTGCAAGTGTTGGCTTCTCCCTTGAATCAAATATTCTCTTCTCTGTTTTCCCTTTCTTTGTAACAGTGTCAGTGGTTAAGATTTAAGAGTACCATAAAATGCTAAGTGCTTTCACTTGAGGTTCTTGAATAATTTCAAGTTACAGGCAGGAAGACTGAGGCATGGCCCAAAGCTGTACTCTTATTTCCTTGAGGTTAATCCTTCATCCTGTCCAGTGGACCATTCCAGCATGAGGGAAATCATGCCTCTATACCCAGTGGTATCTTCTCAATTTTTGAAGGAGATGCTCCTCTCCTTGTAGTAACCAGCAGATGCTGCTGCAGAGCATCAATACTAAATCCACTCTTGCTATTATTTTATCACTGTTAATGCTGAAAGGGATACCATTTATTCCTGTTTAGCCTTTGCAAATTGGATGTGGACTGACGGGGTCTATTTCTTTGTTTCATAGGAGAGAGCGCTCTGTCTTCCCTTTGCTATTGCTGGCTTTTTTTCCTAGTTATGAGTGTCTCTGTCCAGTGTCTATCAGTTTCTTATAGACCCCTTGCAGTTCATTACAGCATTGCTCAATTTATTAGGACCAATCATGCATTCATACCTGCTTTCATCTGAAGTGCACTTTTAACTGTTAGACTACACACTAATCAAGTTGAACATAATAATGAGAGCACGTTCACATTGTTAAGGTAAATGATCCAATGCATTCATAGTGAAGACATATTTGAACTACAGTTTGTGCTTTTTGTCGCAATATTGAACATTCTGGACTAGTATGAATTGTGTTGTTTTGCAGCAGCCTTGCAAATATGTGCTATTATTGCATTGCTGGCAGAACTCTAGATATTTCATTGCAGCTTTGTGATAAATTTCTAAGTGCAACTCACTGGGGAGGATTTTATTGTGGAAATTTCTTTCTATAAATTAGAATATTAATACATGAGTGGCACATCCACCTGTACATACATGCATCTTTACACTTACACACAGTAAGTGTAAAGTGACTGATATATGTGGCTGAGCTTGATACCATGCCCTTCTTCTCAGAGAAGGCAGTAGGTATTTATTAGCAACTTCAGTGCTGTTAACACAGCATGTGAAGCTGCTGAGTGGAGCCAAAAAAAGTAAGTTATTACTTTGGAGGTAGGAAGATGGGAGATAGTAAATGCATGAAAACTTTCCCTTCTTCATGCTTAATGGGGCACATTTTGGGATTTGGACATTTTGCATTTTCCCATTCCTCAGAAAGGGAAAGGAACTGTTTGATGCAATTGTTAAAATTCTGTAGGAGAACCTAAAGGCTCTTGGTGCTGTGTGAGGAATTCTGTTCCAGGACATCTGCGAAGAAAAATACACTTTTACATGAGTAAACTGGTCTGATTACATTCCTACAGAGCAAGCAGGATTAGGCTTCAGCTCTGTAAAAGGATGTCAAGCCTTATGGCACTAAATCCACAGCTAAATGGTGGTGAAACATGTGCAAGGTAATCTAGTGAACATGGGTAGAGATAGCGGTGACCAGTGACCTTAACATAGTCCCAAGGTCCCAGTGTTGTTTGTCTGCAGGACCCAGGCTGCTCAGTAAAGGTGGAGCAGAGCTCACTGTTCTTGCCATGCCTTCCTTCTGGAGAGCAGCAGAGTTCCCAGGGCAATGAATTTCTTTGTTCTGTTGCTGCTTCATAATGTGAGTTTCTCCTGAGGACATTTAAATTGGAGTTCATTGCCTAATGTCAGTAGACTTATATATACCTTTAGGAAATCTCACACCAGGATGGAAGTGAAGTGGTTCTCACCTGTCTTTCCTCTTAGGGAGGTGTAGAAATCCCTTCTGAGTGGTGTGGACCAGATTTTTCCACATTCTGAGGCAAAACTTTCCACAACAGTTAATTTAATGTAAGTACCACTCCCAGAAATATATTTATACTGGAGATCTTTCATTGCTGTTATTATGACTTTCCATGCATTAGTTAAGTGTCTCAGCATGAGGTTTAGCTGTGCTTTTAAGTCATTGTTCCCATTTTCAAAGCTGTAGTTTCATTTCTGTGTAAAATTCTAGACTAATCATATCTCCTCTAAAGTCACGTGGGCAATTGCACATTAAAGACAAAATTTGGCCTAAGCTTTGCCAGCTTTTTTCATGCCAGAGAAAATGATGAAAGAAAAGGGCACAAATCATGGAACAATCCAAGCCCTGTACCAAAGTCTTTAAGCCACATTTCTCAGGGCAAGTGTATCCACCTGCTCTCCACATCTTTCACCTCAGAACGTCTGGAAAACAGGATTCCACAATTTAGGACATAACAATATGAAAAGAAAATTTTCACTCTGAAATCATGTTTAGATTTGAATACAGTTTATAGCACAGTGGCCAAAATATCTACAGTAAGTTGTTTATCTTTTACCACTCCTTATTTAGTTATATTTTCTTAATATTTTATTTTTTTTAACTATAATGTACAAGGTAATATAATTGGCTTTCATTATTTTGGCTGTACCACTCATGTTCCTGAAATAAAGTAAGCAGTGAAAAATGGGCACTGTGCCCAAACTCTCAAAGTAATTTGTATGTCCCTAAAATCCAAACTGGAGGAGGCAAATGGAAAATTTGCATTTTTTGCAGTTGAAACAAGCTTAACATCTTGCTGAAAGTGTCAGAAAGCCAAGCCCAAATTGCAGTGAGCACATGGAAACTCAGATTTGAATGCTGTACTTTAGTAAATATTATCTTACCCAGCTGATATAAAAACATTTGTGCAGCAAACAAAAATAATTTAATTTGTGATATTTTCTTCAAGAGAAAGGCATAATGCATCATCTGGCTGTACTTCATTTTCCTTCTACAGATAAATCAGTGTCGTGCACTGTGTGAGCCCCTGCAGTGCTGTCAATGAGCCACAAGTTCACATGGTTTTTGCAGACTGACTGAGACTGAAAGGTGCTTTCAAATATTAAGCTGCCCTGCTTTAATACAGCTGATCTCTTTGGTCAGAGAAAAACCTAATTAGAGAAGAGCTATTCCTGATGACCCTGTAACACACTTATGGTAGGATATGTACCTTTTCTAGTGCTTCTAGTTTCAAATAAGAGAACTGTAAGTTTCACTGTTTTACTTAAGATGACACTGCACAGTCTGATGCGTCTCTTTTCTCTGGTATTTCATCTGTATTTTCTTTATTAAAATTCTGCTCAGTGCTATTGGCAGTTTTTTCCCTGTTAGTAAAATTACAGCTGTTGCTTTTAAAAAGAGAAAGCAAAGTGACCAGCAAACCAATAAAATGAAAACTGTTCAACAAACATTTAAGTAAAATCTCAAATGTGTTAAGACTCTCAGGTCTCAGAGCCCTGTTTAATTTTTCATCCAAATATGTCAGCTGCTAAGGCTAAGATTTACTAATATGGCTTTTGGTGAAAAATTCTTTTCTGACTGAAGAAACCATTTCAAAGGTTCTGCGAGATTTTTGAGTTTCATTTAAAAAAGGCAACAAGCAACACCACCCCAAATACTTTGGTAGAAAATGAAGATGTTTACATTTCAAATTGTTACCAGAGTACTTGTTGCTGGGGTACCTTTTTCTCTTTAGTGGTTCCTTGCTAATTTCTACCATGTGCTGCCATGCTAAATTCACTCCAATGGAAGATGAAATCCAAGCAGAGCCCTTGTTTGGGGGAAGAATCATAATGAGATGAAGTTTCAGATGAGTGATGTGCTGGCTCTAAAGCAACATTTCCAAATTGCAGTGTATGCTCAAACCTAACCTTGTATTTCTTGTCTCCACTGTGGGGCCTTTCTGTTGTAATTACTTTCCACGCTGCTCATTCTCACTGTGTCTGCTTTTTCTTAGACTGTAATGGCTTGTGTTTTTCAAAATGCATGTTGATATTTTTGAATTTTTTTTTTTAGTGGAAATTAATTTTATTTAGCATTTGGATATCAGTGCAGTTTTCATTGTGCCATCCACTGGTATTTGGAGCCCACCAAATGCAAATTAAGCTCCCCTACCCTGGCATTGCTGCAGAGGCTCTATCTAAGGACTCCTCTAGCCTGCTAAGTGTGAGGGGTTTTTGGCAGGATCTGTTTTGACAAGTACTCTGACAACGACAGTGCACACAGAGGTCCCAGTGATGTTCTGCATTCTTGTTGGATATTGACTATCCTCAAGTCTGTCTGTGAGTTCAGGTTTGCATCAATGTAAAAAATGCCACAGGATCGCCCTGTAAGGTCACAAGAAACCATTTAAAATTCAGAGCTTGCAAGAGGAATAACTTTTGCCAGGTGACAGGGGACCTTTAGTCATCCCAACATGAATTTGCAATAGCCTCAGCACAGTTTACATCTGCAAGTGGAGGCCTGTTCCCACACCAGACAAATCAGTAACATTAAAGCATCCTGTGACTTAGAGCTGTGCTTCTGGATTTCTCTTCACTCTCCAAACCTTTCCTCTCAATCCCTTTAAACAAGAAATCTCTGCCCTTGGTTCTTGTATCCATTCTGCTGCCTGGTGGAAACAGCAGTCTCCTCCACCTGCTTAGTCCTTTCCAGACTGAACACTTTCTAGATTGTCAGCAAAGTGTGCTTTTGTGAAAAAACTCTCTTGCTTCCTGGGCAGTGTAACAGCGAGCTACAAGGATCAGACTCAGTCAGCACTGGAGGATGGCTGCTTCCTTTCCTTCTTTCCTCTTCCATGCCCAAGGGAAAAAGCAAACAGGAAACACCCATTCTTTGAAGGGATGCATGTGAGAAGTAGAAGGGGGAGGAGTGTGGGCAAGCTGCCCACACATGCAGTATGTGTGTTCCCACATCCTGCTCCGCTCTACTTTTCTCCCCAGACACATGTTGATTCATCAGACTTGGCCTAGAGGTGAGCAGGAATCACCAGCGAAATTATTTGCACAGCAATCCCAAATGCTATCCATAGGATGCTGTCCAATGTGGCCTGGTTACAGGCTTTGCCATTGATTTACCATATGTCCTTCTTGTGTGTCCCAAGGCAACTTTCCTTCCCCTGAGAGGCTATGAGACTGCCAGAGAAAGCTGAAATTCCCGTTACTTGGGGCCCGAGACCAAAATTCTGTGTACAAAGCCCAGGACCAAATGAGTTAGATGACAGGTGTTACAGATACCAGGGTGTGTGATGCATATGTGCCACTGCACATACATGTGGTGCTTTCCATGAAGTCTGATACCCTTTAATGGCTGTAAGCTTTAGTGGCCTTGCTGAGCATCTGTGCTGTGCTGCTAAATTTATGCTTGTAATGAGAAAACTGCTGGTGTAGCCTCAAGGCAAGGGAGGGAGAGGCCCCCTCTGTCTCCACTTTACCTCTTTCTCTCCTCTTGCAATTCACATCCAGGCACTGCTGCTCTCACCTGAGGACACGCGATGGTGTTAGGCTGCAATCCAGGTCCAGATCCTACAACTAAGGCCAGGTGATAAACTTCAGCACTTCTTAGGAGCAGTGTTGCACTGTCAGCTTTACTACCAAAGGGCTTACACTAGAAGCAGGGTAACTCCTAGTGTTAACAAAGGTTAATTCACATTGGATGCTTGGGGTTTTTTTAAACAAAATATTTGTCCATGACTGTATGTCTCCCTTTATCCATCTTGTCTCTCATTTTGATTTCACTCTAATTAACATTTTTAATTTTTAATAAAAATATTTATTATATCGGCTGTGTAAGATTGATGAAATTCTTTCTTCCTCTGACTCTGCTGTAGTACTTCAGTTTTATATACATGAGGTACTGTCATATTTTAGCACCTTTCACTTACTTTAGTTCAATAACCCAATAGTTTAAAGCATCTTTCAGATACTTTCTTTTTGGTGATGTCAGACTGATTTCTTCATTATCTGAGAGGATAATTTTCCTCTATGAAGTGTGCAAAGAAGATCATGGTAGGGAGCCTCTGGCAAACTGTCTTTTTTAACTTTCTATTTGTCTTACCTGGAAAGTGAGTATCTATGTTTTGTAGCTTTTGGTAGAGAAAATTTCCAGCCAATTTATTTCACATTCAGAAGTGGACTGGTTATTTAAATGTTTGCTTCTAGTATTTTCCAGGCTAATTTGCACTGGGTAAGCCTGTGCCATGATAAGAAGTTTGATTCCTCAAGGTAGTACCAGCTGAGCTGGTATGAAAAAATGAATCCTTAGAGTGCCCAGTGAGTCTTCAGAAAAACACTGTGAAGGGTCGATAACTATACTGGCTAGCTGGGTTGTCCTAGTTCTGTAATGAGCTTAGGTAGTGTTAATTCTGTAATCTCTGCATCCCACTCAATTGTATGTTATAAGAATACCCTCTAGCACCTTACTTTTGTCCTCGTTTTTCCTCCTTTGTCGATTAGAGTAAAAAAAAGATGCAATGTTGCATGTATTCAGGAAAAAAAACCCCAACACTGTAGCCATTTTTAAGCCAGGCCATTTACCAATTCAGAACTATAAAGAAAAATAATTTGTAAGTGGAAGTGAGTTGCAGCCTAAGCTCAAAGGTGCTGCCATCTGTCAAAATGAAATAGTTGTGTTTGTACAGAACCCTACACCCAAGGACCTCAGTGTTAAGACTATTAAACCACATAACATCCTAGTGAGGGACCTAATAACAGCATATCTGTTATAGAGATCAAGGAGATAAACCCGAGTTAAATGACTTGCCCAAGAAATAACTATCTGCTACTGGCAAGAAAAAGAAATGAACTAATTGACCCCATCTTTCAGAATCTGTTTAATCTTGAGACAATTCTGCTTGCTCATCCACAACTGTTTCACTCACAGTTTACCTTAACATGTTTTATATAAACAGCCAGAAAACTGTAATGTGTGTGAATTATGTAGCGTGTTTTCCAATACAAAGAGCCCATTAAACATATTCATTTTTCTGTCTGGCTCCTCCAGTTCATAGTTTCCTCTCAATGATAAGGCATTATGAAGCCCTATATTGTATTTTTCATTTGGAGATTTATAGACTGCAATTTTTTCTTTCCCCACCAGCTTATCCACTACACAAGCTAACATCATACCTCATTTCTGCCATTGATATGGCTATTTTCTACAATGTGAATGAAATACCTGGCGTGATAAATATTGAAGTGTATCTGCAGTTTCATTTTCACATACAATTGACACTTTTTGAAGAATAAAACCATTGCTGCAGTATTTACTAAGTGTCCCTATTTTAATTCTGATCTTCTTGAAGAGTATTTCAGTAGAGCATGCAATTCAACATAATTTCTCTTCATTTATGACCGTGTCATATTATTTCAACATAAGCATGCAGTAATAGAATGAGTTATGTTTATGACACACAATTCATATTAGAAAATGTGCATATAGATACCACAATAATTCTAATATTGCATTTCACTACCTTTTCAGTGACAGGAGAATGCACTATTCTCCTACACTGAGTTACAAATGCTGTGCAATGTAATCCTGCTGAAATACCTGTTTGCATTTTAGTTTTACAGTTTAATAATCTTTCTGTATTACCAAAAAATTAAGATCAGTTTCAAGTCTGTGTATTTTTGAGTGCTGTTTATTTCCACATTTTTACTTTGTCTGTTAAGTGACTATTCATAAATTAACTTAGTATATTAAAACCACACAAGTATAGTGATTGATATTAGTGTGTGAACTCTCCTAAGAGTTTAACATAGTATTTCTTTTGCTACTTGTGTAGAGGTATGTCTACAGCTTCTCTTTGCAAATAGGCTGTCTTCATTTTTATTGCTGAGACAGCTTGCTTGCAGTGTTTTGTAGCTGTCTTTCTGGAGAAAGGGAAACTGCTACTGTTGGTTAAAAAGGCTGAAGTTGGGAAATAGGCTGCTCTGTCTGCCAAGGTTATCAAACTATCAGGACAATATGCAGTGGTCCAAGTCCCTTGAAGTTACTACAGGATATCTCCTGTGCTTCACTGTCTGTAGCTGTAACAATCCCCTCAATGGGCCTGCTTCTTTCACATAACTGTTTCTTCCACCACTTCTGCTGTAGTAGAATCAGTGAAGTCTCTTTTGAGTAGAACTGTGGAACAAAGAAAGGATTAGAATCGCTATAATGCAGGAACAGCCTCTGAGTAACTCAATAAGCTCAATCAATGGTAAATGGTAACTGTTCAATAGGAATCCTGTCAATTCTGATAGAATTTTTGACATCCTTTTTATCTATTCTTGATCAAATGTTTTTTAGAAGAACAAAACACTTATATCACTTATTTGATGCAGTATAGCTATCACTCATTGTCATAAATGTGAAAAGTTAAATGACTATTTTTCTGGTATAAACTATTAGATTTATAACCTACCTTTCAAGAGGAAGGGAGAGATAATTGCAATTACAGGGATTTTGGCACACTGGTTATTCAGTTTTGAGTTGTTGGACATGAGCAGGGAATACTGTGATATACAGGTTTATTTTTGCTGCCTTTATGCTAAAGACAAACTCAAAAATAGTAGCTATTATTTCTGTGCATCCTTCAATTCTGCTTAGTTGAGCCAGGTAAAATTAATTTCAGTGATTCCTGGACAGGATTTGTTGGAGCAAAGAATCAGCCAAACATAAGTGAAAAGGTAGTGGGCAAAGAGAATAAGTGTCAATGGCAAAGAAACAGGTAACTCCCAGAATCTTCAAGTCATGGCTTGGCATCCTCCCTGTTATCAGTGAGAAATGATTTGAAGACCTCTCTTAACTTTATGAGGTTTGGAGAACCTTCAGCACCTGCAGAGCAAATGTGTCAGAAAAGGCAAAAAGTTACAGGATGTTTTCAACCACTTTGCTTCCACATCATAATGGTGAAACTCGTTCTCCCACTTCTTGTACTGCACAGTTCAGCACTGTGAAAAACAGAAAAGGAGATTTCCTTTTTGGCATTGTAGTGGCATCTCTTTTTTAAGTGCATTTAAAGGCAAAGCAACAAAGGGAGGTTTTGCCAAACATACAAAAGGAATATTTAGTTTTTTCAAGGTTTGAAACAATGGAAACTATAAATATACTAAAATCTTTAGAGGTATTTTAAGTTTGGTCTGTGATAACCTCTTCTGATTATAATCATGAGATGACTAATAAGTAGCATCCCATATGACTTCATCTAATTGTATCATTCATCTTGAACTGGAAGAGGAGAAACAATTAAAATTTTAAAAAAAAAATTAAAAAATAAAAAAAAAATAAAAAAACCCCACCAAAACATTTAGGCCCTGAAGCAGCTGATACTGAGGAAGTTTGAGTCAGGTAGATCCCGTGGGTTGTCTCCTGTGAGGACTGGTGCTTAAAGTGAAATTCCTGCTTGGATACTTCTAGGCATGAGGCATGGCTTTAACATTTGTTATAACAGCATCTACTCTGTTGTCTGTGTTCTCAAAAACCCTTGGAAGAGAAAACAGAGAAATTACGCTCCTTTCAGCTGTTAAAGGTAATTAATTTCATTGATGATCTTATTATTCCTGATGCTAATGCCTGTTCTTCCATTTACTTTCATTCTCTAATGAAATATAATGCCTTGACTATAGAGATTAGTAAAGGTTTTGATAGTTTTCAGTTGATGCTATTTATTTAAGGTGATCATATTGTATGATTATCTGTATGTATTGTGTTTGCCTCCACTTTTGTTATTTGCTTTGGATGTTTAGAGCTATAAGAACCCAACTTTGAATCAGTCTGCAGCATTCACTGGAAGACTGAATACCTGATATTTCAGAGAAAGAAAGTCAAAGGATATGTGTCTTTGCCCTGGACTGCAGAATGGGAGAAGAAATTAAAGAAAGGCCACCATAAAAGCCATTGTTACCTTTAAAGTTGGAGAGAGACTTTAGCTTGTGCACCAGCTCTGAGGTGTCCTTTTCCTCACCTGCTATCTGCCAGTGGAAATTCTTTTACAAGGAAACTTCACTGGTAAATTTTGGTATAAAAGGAATGTATGGGAAAACTAATACAGCCTTAGAGTCTGGTAAGGTTTCTATTTCTTCCCTGTTGCTACCTGTGGATATTTCCATTATGGTCTTCCTCCATGGTCCTTGGAGAGTTCCCAGCTGATGTGGTCAGGGTCACAAAGCTGTGAAGGTGACTCATACTTGTATTTTGAAAGAGGAAGAGCTGTGTACAAAAGGAGAATCTCCACAAGAATACAAAGGCGATGCTTCCATACTTGCCAAAGTAAACAAGTGAAATCTTCTAGAGGAATGTTCTCTGGTCACTTACAGAGGTGCTTATGCATTCTTGTATGTCCAAATAGTGACCAGCATATCTGAGGAAAAAGCTGTTACTGCAGTTTAAATGTATAGACCTAGACACATGGGCTCAAGGGAAATAAATGTAGGTTCCTAAGAGTTCCATCTTATTTTGCAGTTTTGTTTGGCGCTACAAAATAGAGTTGTTGGAGACAAAGAAAGAAAACCTGAAGAAAATTTAACTTAGACATTGGGACATTAAAAACAGACAAAAAATTTGATTACTGTTGAGTTCTTCCTGCAGTTTGGGAAAAATATTTTTTTAACATGTAAGTTCTACTTAAAGCTTTGCTTTAGAAAGCCTCCCTGATGTGCTGAAAGGTTCAAAGAAGTGCTAGGTAATAACAAATGCAGCCAAGACACAAAATTACTGCATGGTGAGCAAAAGAAGCAAGCAATGGATGCAAAGGCTTGGGATGGGAAATATATTTTCATATATTGTTCGTGATTTTTTATAACTGCCTGTTGTCAAATCAAACAATGCATTTCCAGTCTGGTTTAGAGGGAATACATGCTCTATTTGCTTACCTGCAGTATAGTATTTTGTTGTTATTGTTTTGTTATAGTTTTGGTTATGGCAAATATTTTGGAGCTGGCTGAATGAAAGGGCAAAAAGATATGTGGCTGTTCTTTTTTCCCCAGAAGCCAAATAATCTACTAAAGTGTGCTTCTGGACTTGTTGCCTTTTTGCTTGAAAGGCATTGAAGCATATTATGTTCAGGAACTCCAAATCACCATTCCGTACCCTGTTAAATTCCTAAAGGGATGGGGGAGATAGGAGGTGGATCAAAAAAGATGGCCTTTGTCCTTTGCAGTTATTTCACTTTAAAACACACATATGTGTCTGCAGGGGAAGTGGCTAAGACGGGATAGGAGTTTAGAGTAAATACTTTAGGATGCTTGGATCTAAATGTTAGTATTCTGCATACAGCTATCTAATAAATCTAGACCAGGAGACATTATAATCTAATGGCCTATGTGAGGCATATGCATTGAAATGAATCTTTTTTGTATTTCTACTGGATTGTTAATGTAAGGAGGAGAAGACAAACGTTGCAACTCTATGAATTTACATTCTCTTCCTTTTTTTTTCCTAAAATAGCAAAGGAATTCACAGATTTTACTGACCTAAAATTATATTTTTTCTATTGTCAATTACAATCCAACAGCCAGATTTGCAGCCCGATGTTATTGCAGTAAAAATTTTAATATCTCTAAGTAACTTTATACTGACATCAATGTTCATTCCTGGAATCCTTTTGGATTCTAAATGAAGCAAAATCCAACAGACATAATTTAATTATATATGTATTAAATATATATACTTTCTCTTCTCTTCTCTTCTCTTCTCTTCTCTTCTCTTCTCTTCTCTTCTCTTCTCTTCTCTTCTCTTCTCTTCTCTTCTCTTCTCTTCTCTTCTCTTCTCTTCTCTTCTCTTTCTCTTCTCTTTCTCTTCTCTTCTCTTTCTCTTCTCTTTCTCTTCTCTTTCTCTTTTCTTTCTCTTTTCTTTCTCTTTTCTTTCTCTTTTCTTTCTCTTCTTTTTCCTTTTCTTCACACTCAGGATTCCTTCAGACAAAGAGAACCACCTGGCTTTCTCATATAATGAGAAAATTTTATTAGGCCAATTTGCACGCTAGAAAACCAGAAGTCAACTACCTGTCATTGTTAATCCCATGCAACATGATATGGAACAGAAGAGAAGCCAGAAGATTACTCTGTAAGTTGTAAGTAAAGCTTTGGCAGAGCACTCATGTGGTGGTAATAAAATAGAGCTTTCAAGGGTGCTGTGGAAAGTTAGAGGTGACAAGCTGAACTAATAAAACTATCTATCCCATAGGTGAATGAGTAAGCAGAGTGATTTTTCAGCCCAGTATCAGCTTAATACATAGGCCAGAAGAGGAGGGGCAGTGTAGGAGATAAACCCACATTTTGTGGGACAGAAGAGGAGGTTGTTGCTGGCTTATTGGCTGACATGCAGTTAGACACAGGAGTTAGCCCTTGTCTTGGAGGTGACTGCTGGAATTTTTTCCTACTTGGAAGATATTCCAAATCTACAAATATAATTTGGCAAGAGGAGGCCAAATTTGGACCTGTCAACTTTGACACATCCCTTAAAATATTCCAAATTATAGCGATGGTGTGTAAGAGAGTTGTAACAAAGGAGAGATTTTCAGCTCTTTTAACAGAGAGCTATATAATCACACTTTCTTGTAGAAGCATTCAGTGTGAAGATCTGTCAATAGAAATCTCAAACTGTGAATATACAATTGCACTTTATTATCCCTTTGTCATTTTGTAACTACATAGGTATGACAGACAGAAACCGATGTTAAAAGAAATCCACAATTGTCAGTGTGTCACATGCATGAATCCCACTGCTGGAAGTTTTTCAGTAGATCAGCATCTTTGGGTAGGTACACCAAGTGCCAATATTTTAACAAAATATTTTTGCTCACAGTAACACTCAAGGTCTTAATTTAAGGAGAATGAACAACCTAATGTTTTGTTACTGTAGTGCACAGCAGACAGATGGTGCTCTGTCTTGCACAGAGCATACAAGGAACTAAACAGTTGTGAGTACCAGATAAAAGGTGCTGAGGGGACTGAGCACGTGGGGAAAACTTCAATTAGACCCATTGCCAAGGCATGGCAATAAGAGCCCACATAACCAAATAAGTGCTGTATTGTAAAACAATAATCATGTGTTAAGACACCGTAGGTATCCTCAAAAGCCCTTTTGACTCTCTAAGGAGTACAGTGAGAGAGTACACAGAGGTCTCCCACCTTTCACACACCAGCAAGGTTATTTGTTTTCTTTTGTGTCTTAAGGATTTATGGTGCTACTGTTCTTGGCGGGGCCTGGAAACCAGACACACACAAAACAGAGAGAGATGGAAGCATCTGGTGAGCTTCGGAGTTCTGTCTTTCATGAAAGATGAAGAGACGGGGGCAAAACTCTGCCTGAGGGGTCCTTTTTTAAAAAATATTTACCTTCATTTCATGTTAAAATTGATTTGTGAATTCTTTGTTTCAGAGTTTTGGGAGAATTTGTCTGTGTTTTGTCTGCCAAATGAGCTGTTTGTGGCAGTTTGCATAGCATTGTTTTCTTGCCTTGTGCCAAAACCTGGTTGCCACTGCCTGTACCTCTGCTCAGGGTCAGGGGTTTCCATTTTTAAGGTGCTTAGGGTTTGAATTCCAAAGATTGGCAAAATGTGTCTGTTAGGATGTGCATGTAACCATTACCTCAACAGTCACACTTTTCTGAAAGCCTGTCTGTGCTATATTTATTAAATGCATAGACTATTAAAGGAAACAACAATTCAGTGCCCTTAATCCCATTTCTGACAGAGCCACCTGCAAATCTTCCAAGAGAGCCATGCACCTGTGACTGAGCTGACGAAGCAGCAAAGCAGAGAGGGAGCCTGAGATCAGCTCCCTGAACAAGCAGACCTCACTGAGTAAAAGCTTGTTTGTGTCCTGACTGATGTGCAGAGTCTGGTTCGGAATCTCACAATGGAATCGCTGCTCTGTGACAGTGACCGTAATGTACTTCAATTCAGTCCCCCACATGAGCAACAAAGGCAAAAAATCCACCACAAGTATGCTTAACTTCAAAAAGAACAACTCTGTGAAAACAGGGAAGCCCACTAAAAAGAAGCTAAAATGAGCCACTAAAAGAATTAAATTCTTCCAGGCAGTAAGAAGATCTCTGAAGTAGGGACACAGCAGCAGAGCGTGCCCCATCCTTTGGGAAAGACGTCAGAAAGGGTGAAAAGAGCCTGGCAATCAGCAAAGGGAAAAAAATGTTATTAGAAGTAAGATAATTCAGAAAACCAAAGCTGTGTCTAAACAAAGTAGGGCTGGATACTAAAGACTAAAAATAAAACTGTACTCAAACTAGCCAAAAGAGTTTAAGGGCTAATCAGCTTCAGGGATCAGAATTGTCCCTTAACACTTTTTTGATCACTTCAGCAGAAACAGATGATGGCCAGCACATAAAATATCAAAATAACTACACATTTTTTTGTACTGATATTTGCTGTGAGTAAAACTGGGGCTAATCCCACATAGACAACTTTTTCTTTTTTTTTAAGGAGAGAGTGGGGACATCAGCATAAGTCTGAGGAAGGATTGACAGTACCAAAAGGGAGATCCATGCTATTTAAAAATACATGAGAAGTTTGGTGACAATGTGAAGCTCTTCCAGGTAGTAATGATGAGGATCAGTTGTGAAAAATTGCCCAAGTGATTGGGTAATAAAATTACCCAGATGAAATTTAGAGTGGATAAATGTAAAGTACATGTACACTGGGGAAAAAAAGTCTTTTTCATACAGAAGATGATGGGCTCTGAACTGCTGATTACCACTGAAGAGTGAGATGTGGGGGTTATGATAAATAGGCCCATGAAAAGATCATCTCAGTGCTTGGCAGTAGTTAAAAAGTTAAAGCAATAGTTAGAAGTTACTAGAGAACAGAGAACAAACAGAAAACATAATTATCCCACTGTATAAAGCCGTGATGCACCAGGACATTGAAAATTAGGTGCAGTTCTAGACATGTCATTGCAAAAATAATGTTTTAGAACTGGAAAAAGTCCAGAGAATGGCAGCAAAGATGACTTAACCAACAGTTTCTGTGCAGAAGCTGGGAGGCCTGATGGCATTGAAAGGAGGCAAGACCTACAAAACCACAACTGCAGGCAAGAATGTATGTACAGACTCACTGCTGTCCCTTACAGTGCAAGAACATGTGAAAGAAATGGGAGAGAGAAGTTTAAGACAAGAAGGATTTCATGCAGTGGATAAAAGACTTTTCCAACTCCTTTCCAAAGGCTTTAATGAACAGAGGTTTTCATACAATCAAGGGGAGACCAGAGTTTATCACTGGAAGAGTGCTACCTTCTGTGCGTAGATAAAGCACAACCCACTCAGAAAATCTCCTGAGCTGAAAATATTCAGAAACTGTGAGAGTATTAAGGGGGAAATATCATATGTTCTTGTGCTGGTTTTATTCTCATCAGGTGGCTGCTGCTGACCACCTCCTAGTCTGATTGAATCCTTTCTCTGGACCAGTCTGGCTGCTCATGTGTGTGATCACAGGTAATTACAGATGCAAACTTTACACACCCAGACTTTTGTAACACGTCTTGCTAAACTAATTTTTTTTTTAGATCAAGTATCAAAATGAGATTATAGTTGTAATACTAAAGTAATACCATGACACTTTATAATTAGTGACTTGCACTATTTTTCTATAAGTTAGTTCCTAATAATGAGATTCAGTGCTGGCTGTGAGCGTTGAGACAGTGGTGGCTCGGCTGTGGGGCAGTGTTTAAGTGGGCAGGGTCAGCTGGGGTTCCAACCACTCATTCATCGCCTTGAACAAGAAGCTCAGGTTCACTTCTTTTCACCTGCTAGTTTCAGTTGAAATTAGGAGAGCTGATTGACTAAAAAAGAAGGAGTCCTTTTATTTTCAATAGCAGACCTTGTGTCTGGCTACTATTTTGTGCTGTTAGTCCTCTTTTTTGCTAATATTTCGCTGGTCACTCAGAAATATGTATGGATTTTTGCCTTACCTTGAGTTCTTCCCTAAGCAGCAACTTTTATTTGTGTAGTTTTAGTAGCTTTTACTACCTGGAAATATGCAGGTTTTTTAAAAAAAATAAGCATTTAGGCATTTATTCATTTATTGAAACCATACTTTCAGCTTCTGAGGTGTTCTCTGCATTTGAACTTGTCAATAATATTTTTTGTAATAGAATTGAGAAACATCTCAAATAGCATCTCATACTGCTTGTTCTGATACAGCCTATATTAGTATATTTTGTAATTAGGTTAATTATGAATGTTATATGATATGATTTTATTTCGAAATGTTGACTGATCCAGAGTGTAATTTCTAGAAAAGTGTATGAATCTTAGAAATTTCTGTTCAGCTGTGTTTTTTAAGCTTTCTGATATACAGGTTTGGTTTTTTTTTTCTTTCACACAGGAATGAACACTAAAAATGAGAGGTTCTGTGTTTTGCTCAGTCATATCTGAGCCACACCAAGGGGAAAAAACCATCCTCCAGTAATTTTTTTGAGTTCTCTTGTTTTTAAGTGACTGTTAAAAATACCATAAAGATGTTAATAATAGAATTACATTTGAATTGATCCAAGATAGGGGATCAATATGTCACTCTCCTTAAGAAATTTAACAACTCTATTGTTCTTTTTTGCTTGACACCCCACTAAGGTGCTCTCTAACATATTTTTATTTTTTTATAAACATTCTATGTGTTGTTTATAAACTGAACTATCCCAGTTTGGTTAATCATACGCAGATTACTAGTCATTCTGAAAAGAAAATGGCTGCAAAGGAGCACACTGCCCTGAAGTCAGGCACATTTGGCAGGCTTCATACTAACTTGATAGTAATTATGATCTCCATCAAGTGAGACAGGCAGTGAATAAGATATTTAACGCTGTGTGCTTTGGCTGTGAAAACCTTTTCGACTTGTGCTTTCAGTTCCTGGGTTTCAGTGTTATTAAAATATCTATGTGGGTATATTTTAAAAGAAATAATTACCCTTTCCTACACACACACACTATTTTTTTAATATCAGGGAATTTTCTCTGTTTACTGACTGCTCCCCAGAGATGGATGCTCTAACCACCATAGAGAGAGCAGGACCATAAATATCCTTTTGCAACACAGGAGCTGCAGTTACAGTGTAGTGAAATCTATCATCTCGCTCATATAAGATGCAATCTGCCTGCATCAGAAAATTACCCAGAACTTTCTGCCCACAGTGAATAGGTTCAACTATGGTTTTAATTTTAGAGATTTGATGTGTATATTCCAGGTAATACAGGTTTTTCTAGGTAGTTCTTGTATTTATAAATTGCTCTATTATAGATTCTTGTACGATCTATGTAACACTTGTTTTGTTAGCAGTTAGTCTAGGTGGAGAGTTCCCAAATATACATGTATAGACTATGTCAATACTCAGATTAACTACTATGCCTGAACATTTAAATTCTGTCATACCATTTTCTCATGGTAGCCCAGTGGCCACCAGAAAGAGATTGCATCATTCTCAGTCAATGAGGAGCTTAGTCATAAGATACAGACTGATTTAATTATCAGGATAGTCGTGCTTATAAAATCTCAAGGTACAACTCTCCTACAAGCCTGAAAATTACCTTACGAACTCTGAAGGGTAAAGAGAATATATTTCACCATGTCTCATATACAATTGCATTGGATTCAGTCAATTCCAAATTGTTCTGAAACATCTGGAAAAGTTGGTGTTGTTTGTAATTATAATTTTTAAAACTGTAATGCCTTGCATAACAGCCATGATCTTATTCCTTGGTTTGTGTTGTATAAAGCTTCTAGCTGGAAGTTTAATATTTACTAAATAGGTTTGCTAGGTCTACTAGTAGAACTCAAGTCTTTCTTCTTGTGCCATTCCAAGGCACTTCTCCTTGAAGGGAAGAGTAGTAAGAACGAGAGGGTAAGACCAAATTTTCAGAATGTTGCACTAATGCCTCTAGTCCAGTTAAGAGTATGAATATGACTGATGATTTTGCAGTGATGTGGAAGGCAAAATTATGGACATGTTACAATAAAAATTTTTGGAAAGCTCAAAATTTTGGCACCGAGACAAGCTGCCACATGATTAAGAAAATAGTTTTGTGTTCCAGACTGCTCTGAAACTGAATGGGAACAGCTCCTGCAAATAGTAGTTCTCCCAAATGTGTTTATTCCAAGCCTATCTATACAGCAAAGTACTCTGCCCTGTGGTGCAAAGCTTGAACAAGCTGGTTCAAATACCAGAAACAACCTAAATGTGGCAGATCCCTGCACACTTGAAAAAGACAGGTAAATACAACTGCAGAGATCTGATTCCCACATAACCAGGTTGTTTTCTTACTGAAGGCAGCTCAGACATAAAGCTTACATGGTATCACATCTGATACGTGGGGTCTGAACTAGCAAAGGACAAAATTTGGGCTCTGGGTTACAACTGCCAGCTGCTTCTTTCTTTTGGTCTTTCCTGGAATGGTCTTTCCTCCCTCCCAGTTTTGTAAGTTACCAGAAGCTCATGCACAGAGCAGACTGCAGGGAGGGAAGAGCAAGCAGACTGCTGCAGAGTCCAAGTGATTCTCATTGGAGATAATGGCTTCCTGCCTCATCCTTCTCAAGTCCATGTTCAAATGTTACCATAGTGGTTGTCTTTTCAAATATGAATGGTCCTTCCATTTCCTCCTGCTGCCTCGTGCCCACAAGGTTTGGCAGGATCTTTCTCAAAAAAGCACTCTCGTACAGTTCCTGTACTGCCTCCTGCATGCAGGCAGAAAGTGAGGATGGAGATAAAAAAATAAGAGAAAGCAAAGGACACCTAACAATCCTGAACATAGTTTTCCTCAAGAAAATTGTTGAAAAATACCATAAGATTTGGAAACTCAGGGAACCTAGCATTATTTTTTTTTCAAGTTAGCTTTCTTTTTGTTTAGCCTTCCTATCTGGGTTAGCTTTTAACAAGTTCAGCTGTCACTTTCTGTATGAGTGAGAACATTTTTAGTACTGTGGATTGAGCTGGCAACAAGTGAGCAGTAGTGTGAGACCATCAGCAGGTGCGTGGGAGACAGCAGCAATTTGGGAAGCCTGAAAGACTCTTGGTGAAGGAAATCAATGTTGAAAAAGCATAGTAAAATCTTTCTGGTCATAAGAGGTATTGCTGGAACAAATGTGCTGCTGAGAGCATAATTTGTTTTCCTATTCTTTAACAGATTCTGATCTTTTTATGTTATCTCTAGGATTTAAAATGGCTTCCTTTTTTCAATGCATTTGGAAATATTAATCTTTGGATTGAGGTAGGAATTTTACCCACAGCTCATGAGGGCTGCTTATTTAACATCTGTTTAGAAGCAAGGAGGAGAGCAGTTTTTTGAATCTCATACTACATCTGGATCAAAAAGTCACTGCAAAAAGGAGCATTTTAACAAGAAATACCCCAATCATGGAAAATTTCCAAATAAAAAATCCCAATAATTATATCTGCTAGACATAAAACCAGATAAATTGTATTGAATCAACTTATATGTAAATATGAAGACAGTAGGGGAAGTATGGCTACATGAGCCACCTATACACCAAATACTTATTAACATGCTTGTTTAATTTAGTCTGAAGTGTTGGGGTGATTCCCTGCTGCAAAAGCCCCAGTGAATGCATTTGTATTAGCATTTTGCAGCAGTGAGACTCTAATCTGCCAATTCCTAAAAATGAATGCAACATTCTTGAGGAAATCATACTGGAACTGGCACTCTGATGAAACCCTGAAGAGGAACATTTCCACTGCCTTTAACAAGGCCAACATTTGTTGACTGATAACAGCCAATGACAGAAGGGAGAGTTGGGGTATCAAAGAGATAGTTAATGAAGGGTATACTAAAGGGTCGAGGTGAACAACACCTCAGAAACAATGGGAAGTGTCTTAGGCTCAAGTCTGATGTGCTTTTCATAATGCTGGTGTACTCCTTTGATATTCAGTGTGTCAGGATAATCTATACTGGGAGTGAAATTAGGAACAATAGAAAGCAAAAGTGGCAATTCAGAAAAAAAATTTTCAAACAGAAGTTGGGACTCCAGGATGATACAGTCAGGTTATCCTAAAGAGAAAGAGGTGTGCCAGTGGTAAATAAAATGGGATTATAACAAAGATGAAAGTCATAGAAAAAAGAAATAATGAGAAGGATTCTCTGTATGCAAGGCAAACAAATAACCTAATTACATAACTCCTTTTACAACAGAACATTAATTGTCCTTTAAACATAGGTGATGTGGAAAGTAAATATTCATCTTTTGGTGACCCAAGAATGCACATCACTGTCTGAAACATTTGTTTCTAATGAGGGATTGACAGTATCATTTATAAGGAAAAAAGGTGTTTGGATTAAAATGTTTTTGCAGGGAGCACTTTTGCCACCCCAGTGATATTTAGTTTCTTATTTCCTTGGTCCTTTTATGGCTCCATGAAATCATCCTGTATTGCCTTAGTTAAAAGTATGGAGGAAAAAGATCCTGAACATTTTAACAACATTTTCATCCATGCTATAGAAGGTACTTGGAGATATGGTTCTCTGCATGAGGTAAGAGGTGTCTGTCCTGTTTCATGGCATATTATACTCTAAGTACTAGGAAGATGACAGGGATGTTAGTATATGGAAACTATATCTTTTACAGATAAATTGTTCATTATAGAGTGGGGTTTTTTTTACTCTGTTCCTGGTCTGAATGGACATAATTTCAATATAATAGAAAAGAGGATTAAAAAACATCAATAGAGTCGTAAGAAGAATTTTGTCTTCTGTTTTACTTGAAGAAGCATACTTATTGAAGTTCCTTCTTTGTAATGAGATTATTTACCTTTTTTCTGTTCAGATGCTACCACCTTATGGTTGCATGCCATGATAAAGACTAGGAGAATATTAATAATCAATGGAGGATACACAGAAGTAGAGTGTACTCCAAGGAGAGCAGAGTAAAATGATAGCATAAAATGCCTGGAAAATAGTCCCATAATTTTGAGGTGAACTTGTTTTCCTCCAGAAAAGGAGCTGAAATGAAAATCTATCAATAAAATCTGCATTGCATTTTCAGCTTTTCAGCTGTCTACAGAGAGAAGACCCAGTCCAGAATGTCTAGCAGCCAGAACTTCTAGAAATGGCATGCTGCCAGAGTCTGACAGGAAATAAATTAAAATACTATCTACTGGTTCTATATTTAACAGTGTTATTCCCAGACTTCATAAGTGCACACATAAAAAGATAAAATTGTGATAAAGGGTTAATATGCTGGGTGAATACTTGTTTATATCTCTATATTGTTAGCACCAGGGTGTTGATGAGCACATATTTATCCATAAGCCACTAATTTACTGCCACTTTGCCCATGGTGTTGGAGAACCTCGTTACTTCCCCGTATCTGATTGGGAGAAGCTGACCAGAATTTTAACAGAATCATGAGAGCACTACAATGAGCTTCATGCTGCAATGAACTGTGTTGTCTAAGGCTGCCGCACAGCACATGTAAGTTTCTTTACTTTTGATACATATAACATGTGCTCTAGCAGAGTTAATCACTGATGTGCAAATTCATTTAAAGCTGACCTGTAGGAGTTTTAAAAATAGCCACTCATGTTTAAGGATATATGCTGAGAACCCCAGGCATTTATCACATGTTTAATATGAACTGTAACCATTTCTTGTATTGCTTCCAAGAAGTCTTTGCTCACTGTGAGTTGTTGGCTCCTTCTCAGCACGACCCACTGGCCTGTTACTGGTCATGTCAAAGGTTCTGTGGAGCCCAGAGGGAGACTGTGGTTTGAGCTGTCCAGGTATGTTAAAACTCCTTATTGCAATGTAACAGAGGCTTCAAACCTTCTCCATTTTATGGAGATGCTAAAAAGGATACTTAAAAAACCCAAAACACAGCAACAAAAAAGCTCTGCATGTTAGAAACATACACAGAGCTTTAGCAAAGAGATTTATTTAATGCTGTTAAACTAGCCCCATATTTTGTAAAGGGATCATGTGGTGCATCAGCTATCATCTGCTTAATGTATTCCAAGGGGTCATCCATATAGGAGCAGTGACTATTATGCAATTAGAATTCAGAGGGTTTTGAAAAGAAAATTGAAAGAGTACTTGGGTAGAGAGAATGGAGTTTAAATGTAAATTTACTAAAACTTCTTTTGGAAGAATTTCTGTGGCATACATTCAATGTTTCTAAATCTGACAAGTACTCAATAAAATGGTTTGACTTTCCATTCCTGTACAGATTTTATTTTTGTGCTGAAATGCTAAATTCTGCATCAGTTCAGTTTAATTATTTTATGATTTATTAAATTTTTTTTCTGCAAAATTTGTTAGACAGTCATTATGTCATTTAATTTAGGATTGTTCATATAAGTAAGGATTTCCATGTCCATTTCTCAGAACAAAATACTCATTGCTTTTGCTGGGTGCTCACTTATTGCATTCCATATAGTTTTAACAGTAAAATGGCCTTGGTTAGATTTGTTTTGTATTTGTTGCTTCACCCTGTGCTTCTCATACAAATTTAAATTGGTATCAGCTTTGAATTGCTGGCACACTTGCACACTCGGAATCTGCGCCTCTCCCATTTCATAGCAAGGTAAAATAAAATATTTCTGTTCACATTGGCTCCTTCCTTTCATCTCCTCAAACCTAAAATGACTTTAGTATATATTTAAGTAAAGTGTTTTATTACAAAATCTTGGTACCTCCAAAAATTACTTGTTTATTATATTCTCAGGAAAGTCATTGGATTTATCTCAGTGCTAAATGATGAGAACCCCCAAGAAATACATACAGGCTTCATCCACTGGGACCCAAAGCAGAAAGCAAATTAGCTCTTTATCTTGTTTGGATTTTTGTTAATCAAGAAAACTGCACTTAATTACTGTGACAGGAAGCAGTGCATGTACAAACTGCACTGAGCTTGGAGCCAGATGTCATGCAGTCTAAGATGGCTTAAGTTTGTTGTGCTGCCTCTCTGTCAACAGAAGAGAACCTCCTCAATCACAGCTAGAACTTGTTATTTTATTCAAATAGGAATTTCAGTAACTCACGTAAGAGAAACATATCTTTTTCATGGCTATAAATGTTTTTTGTTGGATTTTGGTTTTAGTTTTTTAGCATGGCCTTGTGGGATTTGGGGTTGTTCTGAAACCCAGACGAACTTAACATCTCTGTGACCTTTCCACCTCTCAAAGGCTTCAAAGATAGGCTAGTGAGAATTGCCAACTTGGAGTCAACTGACAAGTATGAAGTATTTCATTATTCATATTCTCATTACTGAATGAGAATGGAAATAAATTACTTTCCTTAAAAAAACCCATATTTAGAGAAGGTGAATTAACACAAAATGCAGAGCAGTACTCAGCCAAAACCTTAATTTAATTTCCTGTGGCTGCTCTGGCAATCACAGAAGTTCAGATCAGGATCAGTTGGATCAGCATGGATCAGTTTATGAAGATTTTACTACTATATTCTACTCCATTGCTTTTGATAGTTCAACTATCTTAAGAATGCCTGCTATCATGCAAAAATAAATACTCTTAGTCCTATTTTTATGATTATCATCTGAATTCTTGAGACTTCTTGTGGCAATGCTTTCTTAATTGGAGTTGGAAGTAGTCTCAAGCGAAGTCTATACTGTTTAGCAGTCTTTAACAGCTCATTGGAATTTCATCAAGTCTCCAGACTTTTAAGGAGAAGGTCAGGGTATGGATTTTGGATTGCTGTGATGTTACATTGCAACACAAAGTTCATAAAGCATTACTGACTCCCAAATGACAGCAAGGGGAGAGTGTTTGCTTTTCACAAAGAATGACTCAAGCCAGACTGTGTGCCAGCAGTGGGGTTAAAGTTCAACAGTAGACTGCAGGGTTTCTTTCTATGTTAGTGGTTGGATTTGATGGTCTTGGAGGTATTTTCCAGATTTAGTGATTCTATGATTCTTCTCCCCATCATTGCAGAACCTTCAAATTTTGGCCCTGGAATTCTGCTCTGTGAATTGTCTGGTT
The DNA here is from genome assembly GCA_013397195.1 of Hylia prasina. Lineage (NCBI taxonomy): Eukaryota > Metazoa > Chordata > Aves > Passeriformes > Sylviidae > Hylia > Hylia prasina. The sequence continues at coordinate 986,294 of VYXD01005457.1, forward strand.
TCATACATAGGTTGTTCTTGCAATTACCCTCCTTCAGTAAGCAGTGTCAGAAGGCAAGTGAAGAAGGTTGGTCACCACATGTGTGCATAGTTTCTCACCTGCAGTTATTTATTTTTCTCAGCCTTTGGAACTCTGATTTAACTTCCATGTTTATGTTGTTTGGGCCCCTCTCTCAAATTCAGACCATCATTCAGCAACCTATTACAGCAGTTCCCAGCAGAGTGCATGGATCCATGACAAATGATGTGCAGCCCAGGCAGGGGGTGAAGGCTGTGGTGTGAAACACTGCCCAGGCAGCAGATCCCAGTTCTTAGCTCTGTAAGACTCAGCACAAGCTGGGAAGCCACCACCTCACAGACAGGTGATAGGGTACCAGAGAAGTGGCTAGGTGAAACCTAAATGCCTGTTCCTGGCTCCTACTGCGTTCCTACTATCACAGTTTATCTGTAATTTAAGAATGAAACATATAATCTTACCAATTGCACTGTAAATGTTGTCAGCTCCTTGTTTACACGGTTCCATGAAATAGATTGTGTTTCAAGGTTACTTGTGACTTTTGTTCTGAGGTGACAGGGAATGTTGCTTCTAATTAACTCATCATGTTCATCAAAATTAAATTCTTCAAATCCTTGGGACCTGCATTACAGAGAAATTGTCTCCAAGTATGATGTAGCAAGAAGAAACTAACATTATTTAATCTATTGGAAATTCATAGAAAGTAATGTGGCATTTACCCCATTTTGACTGACAAAGTAAAAATATTACAATATTACAATATTTCTCAAAATATATGTTCAGCAAAACTATAGTTGTTCATATTAATCTCTAAGTTAATATTTTTACATTCATAGAAAGGCTTCAAAGATACATCTTTTCCTAGGAATATGCCTAGAGTTATAGAAATAAGTATTTTATATTTACAGTGAACAATAAAATGTGGTCAATGATGAAAGAATACTATGAAATGGAGTCCACAATATCAGAAATAAAATATGCAGACAAAAGATTTTCTGCTTTTCTCATCAGCGAAATTTTGTAATTACAAAATTTGCTCCTATGTATCTGATGGGTGATAGTCTGAGAGCACCAGGCTGAAGGCAATGCTTCTTGAAGACTGATTTGGTACATTTGTCAATTTTTTACTTTAATTTTAGAAAAATATACACTCATGGTGTCTTTACTGAATCTCTTACAACTGCTTTGATATGTAACAATGAAGTAAATTTTGGTTCAAAACCCCAGACTAATGGCAAACAAAATGTCTTGTGTTGGTTATGAAGAATTTTTAAAAGACATAAACTAAGGACTCTGGACTCTTTGCTCTAAAGCTGATAATCACTCAAGTTCTTAGCATGATATTATTTAAAAATTTTCAAAATATTTTGATTATCTCAAAACTAATTCCTCTGCCCTTTCTTTGGGAAAGCTTGAAACTGTGTAACTTTGACTAATAAGTAAAATTCTTCTTTTTCAAGAATAGATTTTCTCATAAAGCTGCAACTCTGATTTTTCCAGCCTGCTTTAAACCTGCTCTTAATACAAGATAATGCAAAGCTGATGGTTTATGTGATGCCCCCAGAAGTGGCTTTAATACAGCAACCTTCATGGCAGGATAGCATTTCATGTGGAACCTCATGCTTAGAGGACTGAATTAGAAGATTGTGGCTAAACCTATTAGAGGAGTCCTCAGTGGTAACAAACAAGTGGCAGAGGAAACAAAATACTGTCCAACAGCACTCAGTTTCTTACTTGCCTTCTGTTTCCAAAACAGGGGTTTAGTGTAAAAAAAAAAAAGCATTAATGTTATTTATCAGTTCTAACTTGGGATCAGGAAAAGCAACTGGCAATTTCATATGAAAGGTCCATATTTTTGCCTTTCCTGTGTATAGTACCATTTGATATAGACAGAACTCCCATGATTCCTACATTCTCAGATTAAAAAATGGGATATCATCCCCACTTGCAGATATCCACAGAGTATAGAGGCACCCAGTTAAACTGCTCACTTACAAGGTGGTTGTGTCCTGGCACCCACATAATTCAAACTGTGAAATCACAGCTTTATTGGCTGGCCCTCCTGCATAGGGCAGGTACTCTCAGCATTCTTCGAGCCTGCTCTGATCACTAGCTTTGAATTTAAAGCTCAAGAATAAAGGTGCTTCTTTATTTGGTAGTTTCATAAGGCAGACACTGTAAGTATTGCATTTTCATGTAGAAACAAAACCACAGATTTGACTTGTTTACCCTGTTGTATGAAAAAATCATTCGGTCCTGAAGCTGAATCAGAAAAATCTCTGTATCAAGTATTTAATTTGTTTTATAAAATCAATAGTAGCCTGCTTTTTTTTATTATGCACAAAACAATTATATATAATATATAAAAAAAACCCCTCTACTTTTACTCTATCTTTCTAATCAAGACGACTTTAACTCCTATTTAATCTTCTTTCTACCTGCCCCCTCCCCTAAAGAGGAGTCTTTTATTGCTCTTCTTTCATTCCGTCTGATTGCTGTCCATACATTCTGCAATCCCTGAGTTTTACTGGAACATTAAGTGGAAAACATTTACGACAGAAAGTAGTTCGTTATTCTCTGAGGACAAACCGTGGTTGGTTTGGGTGAGAACAAAACGCGTGTTCACGTTTTGGGCAGCGGCCGCGGCTCTGAGGCTCGCACGCCGCTGTTACCGCACAGTGCCCCCAGGGACCCCGCCGGGACACCCCGGCCGCTCCACGCCGCTCCTCTGCCCCTTTCCTGACCTTGAGAACAACTTTGAATGTCATTCTATTCCAGCTATAATGGTATGAATTGCTGCTCTCTAACTCCTTCCAGGTTTTGGGTTGGTGTTTTTACGTTGGCTGCGGTTCGCAGCATTCTGTGTGTTTTCGGTGCGTGCATATTCGGTCCTACGTAAGAAGTTTTCTCTACATTCCTTGAATTTGATCGGTAACATCTTAAGACATTCTTTTCTGGTTTGGCATTTCTAGGAGATGGGTTTTATTTTCAATTTTTTGTTAAAAATCAGCTCTGTGAGTTTCCTTCTCAGAGCCATGATTTGATGAGCGCTGGTAGAAAGAGGCTGGAAACTGCACTACTTTGCACAGATGTCACATACCTGATGAGTGATTTCTTATACTTATTGATGTGGTGGTTTCAGGGAAATAATAGGAATAATGAGAACAATGATAAGGACATGTTTCCTTTTGCATCACTCACATAGGTGAGCTGAGATGTCCAAAGAAAATTTGTTCAGAGGAAAGAAGAATTTTGCTAGAGGTATTTATGATCAAAACAGTTCGGAAATAAAAGATGGTAAAATGAGCAAAGGGCAGTAGGTTTTGAATAGGCTTCATCAGCAGAGGGGAGAGGTCATCTGGGAAGATTAGTTATAGGAGCTATTAAATCACCCCTGTGACACTGTTAGAAGAAGCTGCTTAACATAATCATGTGCAATCAGTAAAAATGCTGTTTATCACTGAGCAGTTTTGATTTTTATATTTGGTATTGTTATGTAAGATGTTGTAATGTAAGGCCATACACATTTCCCAGTACAAATTACCAGCATTACTTATTTATGGTGTTTTTCTGACAACTTTTAAAGTAAAAAATTATTGGGAAATATCTCTCCAAACCTATTTCCACTAATATATTTACCGGAGACTTCCATAATTTTTTTTCTTTATACTATAGTTTTAGACAATTGCAACTGATACAGAGTTTATGTATCAGCTAGTCCTGTATCCTATTCTTCTGTTTGAGTCTGATTATCTTTCTTATTGACACAATGCCAGCCATCCCTTTGAAGTGCTTATCACTGAGTGATAAGACACCAAAAAAAAAGATTGTCTTCTAATGTGGTCTCTCCAGTTTGGAATTAGACTGTGCATATTTTCTTATGTGTAAAGTAGAGAATAATATCATCACTTATGCTTCTCATATATTTATGTCTGTGGATTATCTCAGGATGGACGTGCTAAATACAAGTTTTGGATTTGGACACATCTTGGTTGCAGCTGACTGTCACATTTCATGAGAACTAGATGGAAAATTTGAGGGTGATGGAATCTTTGACAGGGTGTTCTGTTGGGGTTAAGTTATTTTATTTTTAAAAAGTTTTTGGCATGTATTAGTATCTTGCAAGATACTAGTTTATAACTTTCCCTAAGTTTTCCTTCAGTCTAGATCATAATCTTGTCAGGATGCATGTTTTTGTACCATAAAATACAACAGATTTCCAGATAAACTGAGTCAACAAGGGGATGGCAAAGTACTTTCAAATCAGTAAACTTAACTGAGTCTTAACTGTTGTAATTCTGCTTCCACAGTGATGCACAGTTGTGGGACCAAATATCTACCAGCAAGCTACCAAATTGCAGCAGATTATAGACAGGCTATACTGTCACATATTTTATTATTTTCTGTAAGCCAATATTGTCCATAAAAAGTAAAATCATGTCAGAAATATAGAGCTGTATTTTTTAAAATTTACTTCCTTATTAGGTCTTAGTTTGGTATAATTCAGAATATTCCTTGCATATTCATTTACCTCCATTTTTTGTGATCTATTAAATGGCATTAGCATGTGCTGGCTCTTTCTTTTATTTTCCCTGATAATCTGGCAGGCAGAAAGAGCTAGAATGAGGTACAAGTGCAAGTACATACTTTTGGAAATCATTCTAAAGCATAATATATAAATGTTTCATAATGAATCCTTGTTTGCCAGAAAAATATTCAACCATGCCAGGAAATTATCTGTGAGGAATAATTCTAGCCCCTTCTTTCCTCCCCCTCTTCCCAATTTGTGTTGCTTGGAAGAGGAGACGAAAAATGGCACAGATGCATGCAGTATTGCACAAAGAGTATATATGGACATTTCAGTCACTGATATTTCCCCATTTTCTGATGCTAATGTAAGATATGTTGGTTTTGCATTTGTAATTAAGATGAACAGATGGTGAGGACTTAGTTTAAAGTAATACTGTACATCCATTAAAATAATCTCTGCTGACAGTGATTCTTTACTATAGCAAGACTTAATTGCATATATAACATGTGTACATCAGAAAGAACTCAGTCTTTAGCCATTTGCTCCATTAGGACAATAGTAAAACAGACGTCACCAAAACAGAATTTGTCCTGGAGACTCCTAAGAGTAACAGATGCATCTCTGCTGACAATATTGCCTTGCTTTAATTAATGAACACTTTATGAATAAAAGAACGCATAATTTCAGAAAATATGCAGGATTTCTTTTGAAAAAAGGAGATCAAGTTTTGCAGGAGGAAGGTTCAGGAACATGACACTCAAAATTTTAACAGATAAACTTGATGTTGTTTACACTGTTTCTCTCATGGAGTAGTACAAGTAATTTGAGTGTTCCTTGGCAAGCTTTATTAATGTGTATCTTTTTGAACTGGGAGTTTGTTTTAAATTAGGTACATTGTGAATGGCCTGACTGAAGCAAGTCCTTAAGCCTCCATGAAGCAAAAGCAGACCCCTGCACGTTTTCTTCTTTCCATAAAAGTTATAGAAAATGTCATTTTTCAAATTGTTCATATATGGGTTATATAAAATATCACCATGTGCTTTCACCTTAAGATCTATACTTCACAGGAAATGGAACTTCAGGTTATATGTCCAAAATAGGTATCTATCCTTCACCTGTTGTGCAGAACACATCTGTTAAGCAACACATTTGTTGAGCAATAATACTTATTTTTCAAAAACATCATTTGGTGGTTGTATAACTCAACCCCTTTTCTGTTTACTTCTTGTCCTACCTGCCATCACCACATTGGTGACTGTTTTTCATGACAATGAAAACTACCAAATTTGAGAAAGTAGTTTGGCAGAAATACTTCCTTCCTTTCCCCAAGCTTCTTTTGTAAGGACATATATTTTACTGTTGTTATTATGATTACCAAAAATTAAGTATAGGGTTTGATTGGCATTTCTGAAATTTTTTTTTAAACTAAAGTACATCTTCTATTGTGCCAGAACTGTCTGCAAAATCACAATAGCTGAACATGTTTTACTGAGAAACAGTTGTCCATACAAGTTTCACAAAATCAGTGAATCCCCATTTTTTGTTTTGCGCCTCATCAGTTGAAGTCCTGGGCTCCATATTCTCTCCTCCTCAGGAGTTGTCACTATCCAGGGGAATGTCTTGGAGATTATAGTGCGTCACACTTTGGTTTAAATTCCTTCATATTTTCCTGTTAAAATTCTGCTTTGTTTAAAAGTATTTAGATATTTATTGACACAAAAACTTGCACCCTGAGGCTCCATTTTCCACAGGAGTACCACAAACCTCATGTTATTGACTCATTTTCACTGTGCCTCAGAATATTTAAGTGTATTAAACCAAGTGGAATAGCACCAGCAGGAGAGATTGAGATAGCCTTTGTGCTAGAATATGAAAACTCTGTAACATGGTAGTTAAACATTTTTCCAGGAGATATGGCTCAAAACCCCTAGGGCAAAAAAAAAAGTATTGAGCCAATCTTCCTTCTATTTAAGATGGGCTGTAGGGTAAAGCAGAATAGGGGTGCAGCTTTCTTTTAACCAATACATCAGTTTTCTTTAAAATGTCTGAAATTGAAATTAAACATTTCTCTTCAGTGTGTGTACCTCTTTCCTATCCCACAGCTAAAATGATTTTAAAATAATTTGCACAGAAATTTGTGGTTGGGAAAGAATATGGTTTGACAGGCGCACTGAGAAAGTCTTTCATTTGCATAGACTGGTGACAGAATTAGACCAAATAATTCTGTAAATACCACTGAGGTACAAGGGTAGGGCTCACTGAAAAAGGAAATAAAAAAGACAAAGAGTGAGACAGGCTGGGACACAAGGGAACACAAAAGGCTGCAAGTTTTACAAAACATTCATTTGTCTGATTTACTCAACATGATATAGGATTGATTTATTTGGGGAGTTAGCAGAAATTATTGATTAGAGGAGGTAGTGTATTTACTGAATATGGGATGGGTAATGTTTTTGAATGGATATAGAAAACATCTCTCCAAAACTGGAATGATCCATAAGTCACAGGATGCAGAGCACAAAACACCAACAGACTAACATACTGAGAAAGGCTTTAAACAATAACTGAGTAAATCTTGGAAGAGTTCCAAAGAAACTGGGAATAGAAAAGAAACTACACGCACAATAATGGGCCTTAGACAATAGAGACAGTGCAGCAGACATTTCTGAATGGAGTATTAGCTCTTTAATTATAATAATTACCTAAGTTTAAGGTCAAGGCACCTGTGCTTTGCTGTCTGTGAGAAACTGATTAAAAAATTAGAAGTAGCATTTAATCTCTGTGATACTATTTCTGAAAATTCTCTTAGAAATTTGGATATTGCCAAGATTATTACTTATTATTTGTACTGTACCTAGAGACATTGACTGAGATGGCTCCCATGTTACCACCCTGATATCATTGATATCAAGATTGACACTCTTACCACTTGAAATAAAATATAAAATGAAAATTCTCCACCGGGGGGAAAACCATGAAAAAGGAAGACTCACATCTTATTTTATTCTGCTTTCCCATTCATCCTGAACATGGAAATAAAAGGCTTCATTTTGTTCCCTTTAGTAATTCAGAAAAATCTATTCCTGGTCTTGGAAATTAACTTTTTATCTAATCAGTTGGTATAACCTCAGATTTGCTGCAGGGGAACCCCATCTGAGAAGCAGTGAAGGTGGATCTTGTCACCTGGACATGGATGAAGTACAGAGTTTTGCAAAGTATCTCTGTCTGGAAACAACACTACTCACATCATCCCAGTTAGGTTCATGGCTGTTGGAGGCTCTGTCCTGATTTCTGAGCAGGAGAATGCAACTGTGTGAGTAGTTTGTGCTTCTGGGACCCCACAAGCAGCTGGTGGTGGCACCAGGGTTGGCCAGCAGTGTTTGTGCCACACAGTTCCGTGTTTTGCTCGCTGCCTGCCACGTTAGGCAAGTCCAGATTTGAAGAAGAGCAGGCAGAGATCACTGAGGTGCACACACAGAGAGAAAGACTTCTCCCTTTCTCCTCTTCCCCAAGATGTAAGTATTTGGAGGTGGATTGTAGGAAAAGAAAGCCAGTCCCAACAGGAGCAGATACCAGCGTTTTTTATTGAGAGCACAGTTAGAGGAGACTCAAGTGAAGAAAAAGTGTCAAGTTGAGGGAGCTAGGGAATAAACAGAAGAGACAGAAGAAGGAATAAAACAAAGAAGAAGGAAATATTAGAGGTGATGGAGCCAAGGTATGTTATATAGGAAGACATTTACTAAAACTTACAGAGTTGAGAAACATGAGGTTATTTCTCAGAAGAAGGGAGTGAGTGCATGAAAAGAAGTGATAGGAGGGGGCAAGAGGAAACCTGGGAAAAGAGACTGAAAAAGTAAATGTGACATTTTGGAAGTGAATTCCTGTAATTTGTTATAACTATTGCTCTGCAATGACATTTCTGACAGAAGAATATTTCCATCCCAGTAGAATTTGAACATTTTATAGCGCTTTTAAAATGAGTAATTTCTAGGAAAACACATATGGAAATTTTAGTATACATTTTTATTTTAGAAAATGGTCTTGATTTCAAAATTTTCATTCATGGTTTCTTGACTTTCTCTCTTTTTGCTACTTCCTCCCTTTTTCCTTTCCCTCATTCTAATTCAAATCTGCACCATCTTCAAAAACGAAGTGTATTTCAGAGGAATTTTGACAGTCTAAAAATGTCAGAAATTAAGAAAATTATCTCACAAGTGCACTTGACGAGAAAGAAGGATCTGCTTTTGCAAAAGGTCACATAAAAGAATAAAAAATACAGACTAAAACAAATGCAACAGCGTTTTCTGATGGAAAAATGTAAGTGACACGGCCAGGAAAACTTCATTGGCAGCAAAGACATTTCCATTTTGTATATCTCATATTTCTGAGTGAAAAAGAAAATATTGAAAGGATATGTTGAAACAAAAGCAACCTTTGGATCCCTTTCTGACTCTGAAGCAAGTGTCAGGCTGTCACTGCAGAGGGATATGTTTTCTCTCCCGCTGTGGCCTGTGGTTGATAACCAGACCTTTTACATTTCAGTTGTAAGTGTTAAAGATGCCATAAAAGAAACAGAATTAATGTTTTTTCACCATTGTACGTGGTCACCCCGTTTTGTGCTTTCACTATTTCAGGGGTCATTGTTTACATTCACATTTGAGGTGAAATCTGCTAGAGATGATCACTGGAAAAAGAAATTCACAGACGATGAATTGAGAAAATGAGGTGCCTGTGGTGAAATTCTGGGTAAAAGCACAAAATTAACTCATCCAAGCCAAAGAAGGTGAGTATCTCTAAGTCAGTACCACCATCACTCTGATTGAAGTAGTGAAAGAACGTTGAAAGAGCCTGTTCTGGGTGAGAACAAGGCTAAAGATGAGGAAAATGGTTAGAAGATGAGAGGATGGAAAGCTTTTAGTGAATCAAAAGCACCTGTTAACAATAAATAAATAATTAAATAAATAAAAGTGAAGAAGAGGAATCCTTCTTCATTTTCTTGAATGTTTTGGCTAGATAAAACCAAGTCTTGCGGTATCATTTCACAGTATCTTGTGAGAGGGATTGCAATAATGTTAAAATATGGCAAGAAATCAGTAATATTTAGTGGTTAGAATATTACTACAATGAAAGCTGAGACCAGGGTTGATTGTTCTTAATATGACTAAAAACTGAAAGTTTGACTAGAGCAGAAAGCTAAAAATAAAGCTCTCTGGGATCATTTGCTTTATAATACCATCACAAAACTTCAAGAGGGAAGGAACTTCTGTAAGTTAATATGCAATCATATTTAGAAGCAGTTACTGCTTTAGAAAGCTTGCAGTTTAAAAACACAAGTGAAAGGATAGGAGAGAGATCAGAAAAGGAAGCTAGTATACTTTCCAGCAAAAGTTTATTCTAGGAATTATTAAAAAAATATGATTCTAAAATCAGCTTGACAATACCTCAGGCTATCTGAAGACATTAGGAAAACCTTACTGGAAAACTAACCAATGTGTCTTGCATAATACCTGCTTTTGTAAAGTGACTGGACCAGGTTGTCTTTTAGGTTGCTTCTAGCAAAACATTTTTGACTGGGGGCGGGGAAAAGAGTGCTGGTCTTCTGATTCCAGGCTACCCAGTATCTTTCTCATTTACTTTTTAGGGGAAATAGCATAAAAATTTGGGGGCTCTGCCCTAAGTGTGATTTTTTCTTTCACCTAAGAATTTAATTTGGAAGGCTCTTATGAGGCAGAATTTACTTAATTCTGTAGAGTGCTCTGAGATTCCAAAGTCAGAAGTGCTAAAACCTTTGCGAGGGTTTCTTCCCCACTAATTAACATGCCAGTGATCAGATGGGAATTTGTAGAGGAGGCTGACAGTTCTACATAACAATCTCATATTGCAGATGAGAATATTTGTACTTTCTGGTGATATTTGCATTGTTTACTCAAGGCAAAGTAGAGAGTATCATTCTGCTGGCATACAATTGCAAGGGTTTAGCAAGGCAGATTCGAGAGAGAATGGCTGGCAATTTTTTCATTGGCAGAACTTGTCAACAGTTAAAGGTGAGAAAGGACAATAAGTGGGAATGATGAAAGCTTTTTTCTTTTTTTCTGTTTTAAAATCGACAAAGAGCTTCACCAGGCAGAAACACAGCAGAAGGAATTGTAATAAACACAGTGTTTTGGTAAATTGTCTTTGTTAGTGAGGAAAAATCAATGTATTGAATTTTTTTATTTTTTTTAATGTGCAGAATCTGGTTATAGAATGCCTCATAAAAATCACCCTTTTAGTCCTTGTATAAGAATAAGGTAGAGAAACTCCACATCACAGTGTTTCAGTCTCTTTTTGCTTCTGGAGAGTAAGTTTGAAGGGCAAAATGGTAAAATCACGTTCTTACTGATTTTGAAGGATACTTAAGAGTAGCTCCATTAGCTTCAAGTTGGGGTAGAAAAGGTGTGTGTTTGTGTAAGTGAATTTAGCCACTGACTTTCTGCAGTAACTCACCAGAATAGGCAAGCTAATGGCAAAAAGTTCCGTAGACCTGAGCAAGGTACCTTTCTGCAGGGCAAAGGAAGAGGTTAGATTTAATTTAATTTCATTAAACTTTATGTAAGTGATGCCAGAAGGCTATCTGAGTTGAGTGCAGTTTTCTGTATCTTCTATTATGCTTTCCAAAGATACTGGAAAAATATTTTAATTTCATCTCTAAGTTCCAACATGCCTCCAATATTGTTTCCAAAGTAACAGGCCCAAGCACACTCCTACCATACTTCTGAAAGTTGTAGGATATCAGTTGGAAAATTTAAAATGACAAATTTTACACTTGGGATAAACTAGAGAGGATTAAACACAATCACCTCTGACTCTGTCTCATGGGCAGTAATAAAAATACACTTTTATGAAGTGGGCAGATACATGGCACTAGTTCTACCTTGTTAGTGTAAATGCACTGAATCAGATTGAGTTATACAAGTGTAAAGGCAGCATAAAGGAAGAAAAATCAATCTAGAATATTTTGAAAGCACATGAAATCTCATTTATTCTTCTGTGCTGCTGAAAGCAACTCAAACACGTTTTGCATAGTGCTTGTGTAAATGTTTTGGGTCTGTGTGAGAGTGCTCTTCCCTGGATTTTAGCATGGAGCAAAAATGCACAGGCTTGTTTTTCCCTGCCCTGGAGACTCAAACCAAGGGAAAAAAGTGTTAGCTTGGTTTGAGGTGGCTCTGTTTTCACCCACCAGATTTATTTTGCCAATTAGAATCATGGTGAGAACCACTGTGAGATGATGCTGAAGAGAGTGTTCAGTGAAAAATGCTTCACCTATTTGTTTCAATTCTCCCAGCAGGTGTTTAGTTGTAAAACAGTAATTTAACATATAGAGTAATCTAGAATCTCTGCCAGATGCTTATTCACCTGTGCTGTTGGCTTAAATGAAAATACAGATGACTGGACCAAAGTTGGTGTTTGTAATGTCATTAGTCATGGGAATAAATGGGATTCTTCATGGTTTGTTTTCCTTTAAAAATACAAGGAAATAAAATTCAGATGAGTTAACATTGGAGGAATAGAATTTCCTGTATGTTTCTAGAAATAATTTCTTATAAAATTTTTCAGGCTTTTGAATAACATGTGGTCTTTAAGATCCTGATTGAATAACATATGGTCTTTAAGATCCTGATTAATTAAAAAACATTAAAAAAGCATAACCGTTTCATGTGGTTTTAAGCATAATCCCATGCTCCATGACTTTTCCAAAATACTTCCTCGAGTTTTCCATGAATGGGCTGCTTTAAGCCATTTTTCAAGTATTTTTTTTATTATCTCTGCTCCGCAGTTGGACTCTTTTTTTCAGATTAATTCATTGATTTGCGAGATGTCAAAGTGTCAAGTTCCCACTTGAGCCAGGTAGTGCAGAATTTATGGCAGAAACATTTAGGGTAGAGCACACTTGACTAACAGCCAGTGTCTGGTACAGTTCCCTGTGCTGTGCTGGGATGAACAGAGGTAGCAAGGACCAAACCTTCCCAGCCTCAGCAGCTTCAGCTCAGGTACCAAGGAAAAGTTACTTGGCAACAGTTCACAAATGGGGGAAAAGCTTTTGCAAAGGAAAACCAGAAGCATGTGTGCCTTAAGGGACTGTGTTTCTTTGTCTTTCAGCAATTCTTTCTACAATTCTCATCTGCTTCAAATATATTTTGTGTATTCAGGTTTTGCTGTCTGACAAATTCTGTTCAATTACTGGTAGAAACTGCAGATCTGCAGCAAACGTCACTGGTTTTTAAACTCTGGGCTGTGTAAGATTTTCCCGATTTTTCCTTTGCTTTGTTCTAGTGCATATTTTGGCATTCATATGCCTCATCTTTTTGATATACAGTATATTTCCAGGGTGCATTTGTGTGTTTGTGCACTTAGTGAAATTTCAGTTCAGCTGTGCTACAGTATGCATGCTGTGTATATTGTGCAGTGAGAATCTATTGTCCTGCCTTTGTCATTTGATCTTGATTTCATTCCTTTCCAAGACAGTGTAACTTCCATGTTTTGACCTTCCACCTCCTTTCAACATTTCTCCAGAGAACTGATCAATACCTGCTGCTTTCCCTTTATTCAGATGATGGATAGTTTTGCATAACTCTGTAATCTTTTCTCTCCTGTTCACCATCAGATTCTCCATGCACTGACCTTCATCCAGGAATTCTTCAATGGCATTCAGGAGCCATGCCTCTTTCCAAATGTTAAAGAAAGTCCAGTGAGTTCTCTTGTTATTTATTTAGATTTCCTGAAACAGAGGAAGCAAAACATAATAGCAGTGAAACATTTGAGTTCTGACCTCTCCTAGGATTCCATAAAGCTTCACCAGCTGAGCGTCATTAGATCTCCTTCTCTGCTTCTGTAATCTGTACTTGACCCCGTTCTAAGGGTGATCCAGCACTTTCCAACAGGTCAGTTTCACGTGACTGAGTGTTTAAGTGTTTACAGAATGATGCCTAAGGGAGAAAATAAGGTATTTACTGCTCAAAGAATATAAGTCTGGTGTTGAAGCTGCTTTCTGGTTCTCTGAAGCGACTCACACAGGGCTAGAGATGAGAACAATTTTCAGAGGAATTTTTCATAATCCTGCAGAAAGCCTCCCCCTTTTGGTCTGAAGATTCAAGAAGAAAAGCAGATCTGTTCTTGCCACACAGTAAGGCAGAAACATGACTAAAATGGAGGGTAGAATACACCTACTTGTGCTTAAAGTTAGGACCAACAGAGCACTATTTTGAACTGAAGGAAGGAGAAATAATGAGCAATTCCTATTTTGTGAGGAAGTGGGCACTGACCAGAAGATTCTAAATCTGAATGCAATGGTATCCAGCTTCCAGCAGAGAGGCAGCTGCAATTGCCCATGCACAAGGTGGTAACCAGGAGGAACTGACAAACCTGAAAAAACTGAATGATTTTAAACGAGCACCAAACCTCCACAATAACTTTGAGAACACTCTCTAAAATATCATTTTGAATTGCCTTCTTAAATGTCTTATGGGTTTGCTCTCTTTTTTTCATTTCAGATCTATGTAATATGCATTAATTTTTAGATCTGTCCCTTTCTATTGTTTCTCCTGGCTCTGTGCATTATGTATATTTGTATCCAGCTGTGCACATGCTTGGGTGCATCATGGATTGGTCTATATAGCAGAGTCATGAAGTATTTATGACTAGATCTTAGTCTCAGATGGATAAAATTGCACCAATATCTCATGATGAACACAAAGTAGAGCGACAACCTGTCATAAATATGACTGAATTTTGACTTCAAATAATTGAACTGACAATACACAATAGTACCAGACTCAGTAAGACCTGCTGAAACTATCTTGATTTGAAAAGGGCTTTGCCAGCATAACTTCTTAACAGTTATATTAGAAAGCAGAAAAACAAACCCAAAAACCCCCCAAACAAACAAACAAACAAACAAAACAAACAAAACAACAACAACAAAAAAAAAAACCAGCAAATTTCTGGTGGAGCATGAGAAAACGCATTTTTCTTTTTCTCCCTTCCTACTTTTCTTTCATTGTTCCCTTTTTAAAGGTATGGGTTCCTCTGCTCTCTGGTAGCTTTTAGGAAGGACTTACTTTGAAGGACTTTTTGACGAGGCAGTAATTGATTTTATATAAAGCCTGATAGATACTTACACATGCACACACATACTTTTACACCTATGATTTCCCATGTATTTTATTAAATTTTCAGGCTGAAGGAAATAGTTTGTTGAGCAAAACACAATACTGATTTTCCAGCTTTTTAAGCTGATTTTTTAAAATATAGCTCAACTTGATTTAATTTTTGTTTTAAATAGAAACCCCAACAGTTTCATTTCTAAATTGCATTGACTGAGAAAACGCATTTTTCTTTTTCTTTCAGATAAAATCGTGTGAATCAAGATAATCTTCTGTAAGGCCTATCTGATATTGGTGGGGAAGAAACCCACAACACACCCAAAAGAATCTCCTGATTGTGTGAGTTTTAAAGTAGAAAAAAGAATCCAGTCCTGGTGAACTGCACAACCATTGACTGACCCATGCGGTGTCTCGGAGCCTTGGATGCTGTCTTGAGAAGGCAGAGTTACAGGATTCACCTTATGTTACTTCTTTCACATGTTAATATGATTTTCCCATTCTCCAGTATTGTGTTTTTTGGAGCAACAATATTATTTTGTGTTATTTCAAACTATCTCTTAGCAAGGGCTGCAACCAAAAGCTGCATAGTTTGTTACTATGAATAGTTGTATAGAATGCTACTAAATACAGTGCAGATCAGCAATGAAAAACAATTTGTGAAATGTATTCCCAGATTAAGAGGATTTCTCTTAGATTTCTTGAATTTTATTTTTGCTTAGCCCTTCTGAAACGTGCCAAACTAAGAACAGAGAGTGAGGCAAAAATTACACATTATGCACAGTGTAGGAACAAAGTGATCCACATGCTGCTGTTTGAACACGCCCAGATGAATCCAGACTGGGAATTCTTACACCTTTATTGGATTTTGTGATACTGAGATTTGTGATAGTTGTCATCTAGGCTCTTCTTAAAGCCTTAATTCTTAAAATCTAGGAATCGCTTTGAAATTTTGGCTTTTTCTAATTTTCTCTTCTTGTTTTTTCTTTCCCTTCCTTCATTCATTTCCTTTCTTTCTTCCTTTTTGTTTTTCTAGCTTTTTTTTTTCCTATCTAATAATTTTTCTGCTTCCATGTCTAGAGAAAAGCTTCAAAACGTATTCTAAATAAATTTTTAAAAAATTTAAAAGGCGTCTCTTCCTTCATTACTTTAAAGCCAATGGAGTTTCTCAGTGGGACATAGAACATACATAGATATTAGCAGAATTTTCTGTTTCTTCTTCTGTAAAAACTAATCTATCCTAATACCAGTACCAGCCACCCTCATCAGTTGGCACTGGGTCCTCATAGGCTCTGGGAGAAGCAGAGAAAGGAATATTCTGGAGGGCGTTGCATGACAAGGGGAAAAAGATGTTTGGGACCTCTGGGTGCTGCTGTAGAATGTTCTCCTGCCTGATCTCATTAGATCTTTGCCCTCTGCACCAAAGTGAGCACCAGATTTAGTTGATCTGGAGAGCGTAGTTGGCTGAGATGTCATGAGAACAAATTCTTGCTTCCAGCGCACCAGGAATGGTTGTTTGAACTCAGAGGTCAAGGCTGTGCTGCCAATATGAAGACTGACTAAATTTGACTGACCAACATTCAAGCAGGCATGGATTGAATTTCACTGTGGAAAAGAGGATGTAAATTCTGGAGCAAAAAGTCTTCACATTTTATATCTGTTTAGAAATAAATATACATGCATTGATATATGCTAATGAAAAAGGTGCTAGAGGGTTTGGGATCTTTTTTCCTCTGACTTTGTAGTATAACTTTTATATTTGATGGAAAATGACAAGCTGTTTTTATGTGATGGCTTCATGTCAGTGCTAAAGGCTGCAGCTATGATTGCCAGAGGGATGAAATGCCCATTAAAAATGGCTATTTCACTAGGACTATGGGATTCCTGGGTACAGTGAATTTAGCCACAAAAAAGGGGGGGTTTGGCAGAAACATGCACTTTTTCCTAGATTCAGTTTATAAATGCCAGTCAACGTATCATTATCTTTATCTGTGTATGTGATTACTTTCAAGATGGAAAATGGACATTTCCACATAGCTTGAAAGCTGTGATCCTTGAAAACCCATCTTTATTCTCTGTCAAGGATGACTGGAGTAGATTACACTGGAGTATTAAAAATACTAAACCACGAAAAGCTTGAACTATTGCCACAACTAAGCCACCATTACAATGGTAATTTTTTTAAATCTAGAATATGCAGTAAGTGTCAGCTTACTTTTTAAAATAAACTATTGCTTTATCACTGTAAGAGAACTTACTTATCCCTTGCAATCTACATTTATTAGTAACACAAATGTAAAAATAGAGTAATTATATTTAAATGACAGAGCTAAATATTGTGTCAGTGGTATGAAGTAAAATGGCAATGTTGCTCCTTTCTTCAAGAATAGCATACTTCATGAAAGCTACTTTTCCAGGTTATGAAACCCAGGAGGGCCTTTCTGACAACAAACTACAACTTTCAAGGAAATTACATAATGCAATACCAAGTTTCTGTATTTCACATGGTTATGTACACATTGTGTGTGATTTTCTTTTCCCTGCTCAGAAAAGTTCTTTGAGTTAGATCCCACTTCTCTGCATACTAATGTAAATTGTAAAAAAACCCCAAGGAAATTAACAGTTAAGCCATTCAGCTATTCACCTACACTCCACTCACTTAGTTACCTCCATTCTGTTACTTCCCACACACACATCTCCATCCTCCCCTTGAACAACCCACAATTATCTCCATAATAAACCACTGTGTTTGTAATAATGGAGCTGGGAGCATCATCTATCAGTTTAAGGCAAGCTTACCATTGTATGGCCTTGTTTTCAGTTATTCATATGAATGAATTTCAGATACCTAATAGAATTTCAGTTACTTATAACGTTTATCAGAATGATTTTTTCCTGTGTGCATACCTCAGTCTAAAATTTTGGGAAAACTGCAGCCAAAACAGCCATTTACAACAGAAATGCTGAGGCAAAGTGAGTGAATTTGCTCAAGATAATATACACTGGTGACTTTTTTTGAGCATATAAAAATCTTTAGTATTTGGGCAAGAGCCTGAATTGATCAAGAAAAGAAACTTTTTATCAAGTCTGTTGAATTCTACAAACTTTATAAAGGTTGGAACCATGAGCTGTGTATAATTGGATCAGACTTTGCAACTCAGTCTGAAATGAGAAAGGTTCACCCTGCAGTTGTACGTGATGGACCAGGACTTTTCATTCAGTAACAACTTCCAGCTGATGTGAGCTTTGCAATGCCTGCATCTGGGCCTTAGAAACCAATAATCTATGCCTTTCTTATTATGCTTTCCCTTGTTCATTATTTTTTCTTTTTTTTAGGACCCACAAAGCTCAATTTATCAGCCACAGCTCCTCCCCTGAGTTGCAAAACAGGGCACACAAAAACTGCATTTCCCTGTAGAATAGTGGCACGAGTGAGGGAGCTCCTGTTGTGTTGCTGAGCGTTGCCCTGACACAGGAACAGTCAGGCTCTTGCTGCGGGTTTTGAAGGCAAAGTCAAGATCTGAGGGGGATTTAAAAAGGCAGAATGTGAAGGCTTTGCAGATACTGATAGACAATTCCTTCCCCACGTGTGAGGGGCGACAGAGGAAAGAGCATGACTGGGCTTGTTTTGAAAGCCTTGCAGTCAGAGGAAGGTACCTTGGCTCATAGACTAATTGGAAGCGAGCGCTGACCTTTGATATTGAACATGAGAGGGTCAGTGGTGAGCAGATAGGCCACAAAGGGCTTTGGAAGTCAAGACAAGTCATTTGTGTCTAATTCGACTGAGAAGGCTACAGAGAGCCAGTTCTAGGGAGTGGCAGGGGAAGGAGATTTGTGTCGAGCTTTAGAGAGAAAGGGCTGAGACTGGAGGCGGGGGAGGGAGTTGGGAGAGCAAGGGAAGTGACTGGACAGTCTGAGATCAGCAACAGCAATGAAACGGGGAGGGAGGATGGGACGTTTGAAGCAACCTTCCTATGAATGAAGGCTTGACAGAAATGGCAGCAGTTTCTGAATTATTATAATATATTCCAAAGACATGCCAATTCAGGAGTTCACAATGCAGCTGTTGTTTCTGAGGGAATGAGAAATTATTTTACAATTTATGCAAAGGACGATTAAAAAGGTGGCAGACGAAGAAAAAATATCTGCATAAAAAGGAAAGTTAATTGCTTCATAAAATGACTCACTGAGTGGTTCAAAATCTTCTCATGCATAAACAGCAAAGTTTTACTGTTTGGGTTTTGTTATTTGGTTCCTTCATATACTGAAAGAGTAATTTTCACAGGCCAGTATCTCTAGAAATAGTGGTAGTTACATAATTGGATGTTACGAAACAAAGCTGATACCTCTTAGCTTTAGCTTCCTGAAATTGGAAAGTTATAGGAACTGGAAAATACTGGTTCTATTTCTATTTGCTGAATTTACCAATGGACAAAGTGCTCATTATGTGCCTAACCTTCACCTTTCCTCTGGGACTATCAAGGACACAGCTGTAGCTGAACACGAATCTCTTGTCACTTAAAAAAAAAAAAAAAAAAAAAGTCAAAGTTACAGCCCTTGTAAATTACCAAGATACAGTAATAAGTGTAATGGGCACTGGACTTCTGGTGAGCTTAAATGCTGTTCTAATAAATGGCCACTGTAATAATTGAAAGTTCTCCATGAAGTTTTCTGTCATTTGATTCTATTTCCCATATGACCACACATGAAGACCACTCTGAAAATGCTTGTTGATGCCTTCAAATCATGGCTGTGACTAGCATTGTTCTGCACAATCCTGAGTCCTTTGTGCTCCCAGGTGTCTCATACTGCTCTGCAACAGGTTTGTTTAGATGATGTCCAAAAGTCCAGTGAAACATGGGCTCTGTTCTGATGAGTGATGTGCAGATGTGGAGCCAAAATCATTCTGGCTTTGTGGCAGCTGTCTAATTGTTCATTTTAGCACGGAGACTGAAGTCAAACCAATGCTCTGCAAAGAACCCGTCACCAACAGAGTTTGCGGGGGTGCCTTTTGTGCATGTAGGTGGCTTGTAACAAATCACACTCCCGTTCTTTTATTTCAAAAGCAGCAGCCGGATGTTGTAGTTAGGCCTGTGTCTATAAATCCCTCACCTACTCCAAAGAGGAGAGCAGCTTTCCTAACAAAGAAATTGTAGTTATCAGTCTATCCAAGTTCTTTAACATGCATTTTGTGAGAGCTGTCTGCTTGCTCTCCTCTTATTTTG
This sequence comes from Hylia prasina, assembly GCA_013397195.1. NCBI lineage: Eukaryota > Metazoa > Chordata > Aves > Passeriformes > Sylviidae > Hylia > Hylia prasina. The sequence continues at coordinate 1,006,204 of VYXD01005457.1, forward strand.
TGATCTTAGGTGGTTTTCATGGAGCTGAAAGAGATGTTTCTGGTCACACGTTAATTTTTTACAAAAGAATACACTTCTCATGTCCCATTTTACAAAGAAGCTCCCTCTCAAGAATTCTCCTTCTTTAAAAAGGCCTGTAAAGGATCAGAAGGTGGATTACTGAGTTTAATTAATGGCAGTAGAGCCATTTAGTACACGTCCTTCTCTCTAGTAACGTATAAATTGACATACAATAAAATGTCCCCAAAGGTGTCTATATCCCAGTTTGCAAGGAGAACATACCCTGCTATATAAAGTGAAGGGATCTCATGATAAAGGACTAATTCTTGGAACATCTGAGAGCTCTTTAATGTTATTTACTCAGTGTTGGCTTGAAGCCAATGACAGAAACCCTTTAAATACAACAGTGAAGAACTGGGCCCTGAGAGACGTTGTAGTAACAAATTACCTCTCTCTTTCCTCCTCAGTTATCTCCACTTGTGAGATGGGAATAGCCTGTTTGTCAGAGCACAGTTGTGAGATGTAATTCATTAATACCTGTGAAATGGTTTGAGATCACTGGATGGAAGTCTCTGTTTGAGTGTCAGGTATTATTAGCTCTTAAACTAAATCTATTTTATATTGCTGCATCAGAAATTACTTGGACACTCTTGTTCCATACAAATAATGAGCAGTACATGAGTGACATTTTTTGTTTGGCTTAATTAGGATAGTCTGTCCACAGTGCAGAAGGAAGGGGGTGTGCTAGCACAGGGACATTAGGGAGTGCTGGTAACACACTGAGCAAAGTCACTCATTCCAGACATGTTTTGATTTGGGAATTCAAAGAACCAGGAAAGAAAGAAAGTAAATTAGAAAAGAGAAAAAGGCATGAAGAGGTTGGTTAAGGCAGGAGGTAGGAGAGTGAGGTGGGAGGAAAGGAGGAAGGCTGGCAGAGCAGAGCAGAAAACCAGAAAAAAAAAAAAAAAAAAAAAAAAAAGATGAACAGGAAAAGCAGAAAAAGTTGTAAAAAGTGACTTTCCAATTAAAATGAAAAGGCAGTTGGATGTTTATTGCAAAAAATCACAACTTACAAAACCAAGGCTGTAATGCCATCTTGGGGTTTCTGGTGACATCTCAATCCAGCAGAGCTCTGCTCATTTGGTTTGTGAATGTCAACAGAAACCCCTTGATGCTATTGAGGCTCACAGTTGCCTCTTATTGATTCTGTATTATTTCAACAGTGGAAAAATAACACCTTTATTTTCACAGCCAAAGTATCTCACACTGTGATAGAAATGTACATGAGCTTATTGAATCTCATCTCTGTTCATTTCTATCTAGCTTCCAACACCTAGGTAGTGTTATCACCGTGGGTTAGAGAGATACATGTTCTTTTATGGCTATCAAGTGAAAGACTGTTTATCAAATATACCATAGTCCAAGTCTTTATTAGGCTAAAGGATATAAAGTGTCCAGCTGTCTTCTACTGTTTATTATTTTAAACTCACCTTGTCATTACAAATATTACCCCAAACAAGCCTCTTATTGATTCTTCTGATGTGTTGTATACATCTTTCTCATTTTTCACAGACAGGATAATCAAACTGGAATAAAACCTATTTTGTGAACTGAGTGAGAATATGCACCGGTTAGTAATGAGTTTATATAAAACATATTGGAGCTTTGAGCCCAGCTCTGTAATATGTGAAAACTCTTTCAATTTTGCTGAAAGAGAAGCAATTCAAAGGTGGCATCCCTGAGCAAGTTGTATGTTGTTTCTGATTTCCCAAGAGTTCAGGTAAATAGGTGTGCTGGGTCAGGCTGAGATGGAGTTCATTTTCCTCACAGGGCTGTGCTTTGTGTCTGGAGAGATGCTGGTAACACACAGGTGTTTTGGCTACTGCTGAGCAGTGCTCACACAGCATCAAAGCTGTCTCTCCAGTGTTTCCCCCCTCACCCAGGAAGCTGGGTGTGGGCAAGACCTTGGGGAGGGGGCTTTGGCCAGGACTGCTGACCCAAACTGACCAAAGGGATGGATATTCCATAATGTGTGACGTCTGCTCAGATATAGCAGCTAAGGAGGGAGTTAGGGTGGGGATCAGGTGAGTATTTGTTATTACGAGGATTGTCTTCCAAGGCAATTTCTATACATACTGAATCCCTTCTTCCTGGGAAATGGATGGACATTGCCTGCTGATGGGGAGTAGTGAATAAACCTTTTGTTTTAATTTGCTTCCCCATGTGCTTTGCTTTTGCTTTACTAAACTACCTTTATCCTGACCCATGAGCTCTCTTCCATTTTATATTGTCCCTACTTGTCATGCTGAGCAGGGGAGAGATAGAGCAACTTGGTGGGTGCCTGGCATATGAAAAAAATCCACTGTAAAACATACAGCCTGAACTATACTATCCTGTGTGACAAAAGTGTCATTAATTAATTGGAATTGAATAAATTTACTGTCTGTGTTGCCAGTGGAAAACACTAACAGTTAAGTTCTAGAAAACTGAAATGTTATTCTGCATTTAATGCTCCTAAAATAGACCTTCTTATCATTGAGAAATAATCACAACTTTTAAATAGAAGCTTTTTCTTTAGAAATGGCAAAATCCTGAAGAATTTTATAAGACAAATTTATATTCCAATAATCAAACTGAAATTTTTTTGTGCCCCAGAAAATAATTTTTTTCAGTTCACATACACTTAAACCTTCTGTAACCACTATCTGCCTATCTAGCCTAAGCTAAAATCCCTTTAGTGCTGAGAATTCTACAACCTTCTTATTAGGTTGGACATTTTCTTTTCTGTCCTTACAGCTAGGAAAACTTTTCCCAATTTTTCTTCATGGCTTCAGACTGAAATGGTTCTCTCTTGTTCTGCTTGTTGTAGACATGTAGAAAACTGACCACCAGCCTAACCATAACCTCTTTCTGCATAAGTGAAGATGTCATCATATTCCTGTCTAAACATTATTAGCAATCTTTCCCATTGGTCATGTTTTCTAAATTACTCTAATTTTTTGTTGCTCTTCCATGGATTTTCTCCATTGTCAATGTAACTTGTGAACAGTGATGCCAAAAACCAGCCATCAGTTCTCTTGCTGAGACCTTGTACATACTGCACAGATGACCTCTTACACTACTCAGATCCTGCTGTTAAGACATCCCAGAATGGTGCTTTATTTTTTTTCCCAGTTTCATCTCAGTGCTGGTCACACTCTGTCTTTGGCCTTCTCCACCCTGCAGTGCTGCCAGCTCTTCTTTTTTTGCTTGTATATTTGATACTTGCTACCTAAGCAAAGAAAATATTTTTGATACTAAACACAAAAACTCCTTGAACTGAGTGAGAATTTTGAATACAGAGGCACTACATGTTCTGGCTAAGGATATGGATCTGGTTTGGTGAATTACCTTGAAACCCTCTTAGTGCAGTAGAGGACTCCTATTATCAGTCTTAAATATGTGTATATTGCTTCACATATGGGGGAAAAAAACCAACAAGCCAACAACTTGATTTCAGAATTTTTAAATTATGCTTTATTTTCTTTTTCTTTTTTTTTTTTTCTTAGCAATGAGCACTTAATTCTGTCTTTAATTGCCAAAACTTTATTGAAAACATCAAGAGTTACGTGAAGATACACTTGACCTGGAGTGAAGTATCAGGAGTTTTTAAACATTTAACTTATAGTGTATATTAGTATGAAACTAAGTTGAGCAGAACCCATTAATGTCACAGTGGTCGGTTACCAATGGAAATAAATAATTCATGATGAAGGGAATTAGTCTAATTAGCAGGCAGTTTGAGTCCTTTGATAAAACCCAGCTCTAATTCCGTGAAGGGCAGGAAGTGCTGTCATCAGTCAGCCCTGAAAAGATTAGCATCTATTATGAATGAGGTTAGACACCCTAGTGAAGTCATGTGTGTCCTGGAGACAAACTTAATATGTTCCAGAATGGGACACAGTTTGTCTCACCAACACATCATGATTCCTACTGGGCTATTGTATGTAATAACAAGCAAAGATCAGTGCTTCTTCCTATCATTCTCCCCTTGTCCATCATTCTGACAACTGTGCAAATACATTTTCCATGCAAAGCAGGGAATGTGCCCTGAATACTTGTAAAATTGCACAAGATGTCAAAGAAAATGTATTACCTTTTCTCAGCAACCTAAAACCAAACAAACTAAAATACCACTGCAAAAAGAGGTATAAAAACACATCTGATAAATATATGGGATGTAGAGGAAGGTGTATTAGTTTAGAAGTACATTGATTCCACTTGAAAACATTATTGCCATCTGTCACAAGATGTGTCAATAAAGCTATAGATGTAGGTCTGTGTGATAGACAGGTTTTAAAATAACTGGTGATGCTATAAGGTTATAGTATTGGATGGAGAATAATATCCTGCAAAATTGCCTTAAATTCTCCAAGTATAGCCTCAAAAAAAAAAAAAGGAGACGCTTCTTTGTGTTATGTATTTTCATTTAGAAATGTTAACTGCTTCATTTGAGGAGACTAGCTGTGAACTGTGCAAGCTTCACAGTTTTGTGCTACATGCTGACGCAACATCAGCTGTGTTTCCATTTTTGCTTATGAGCCTTTTGAAATTATATGTTTCCATTTTGCAATTTGATGCAATAATGAAGAAACTCCACATTTGTACGTTATTGTATTGCCTGTTTTTATTGTAGGAAATTAATTGCTTCTTTTATTTATGTTATTAAGGGGGGGAGAAAACAATTTTGCAGTATTTTATCATTTGCTGTAATAATTATCCTACTAGTAATACAACGGAAGACTTAGAAACAGTATATTATGTTTGAATGTCTGAACAGTACTTAATATGTTGACACTTGTGGCTGGGGAATGTTGGTCTTCAAGTTATATTGAAAAAAGTAACAATAAGTGATTAATAATACCCCTGACAAGCTTAAGATGATTTATAATATAGAAATGAAAAGGAAATTTTCATAGAAGCAGAACAGCTTAGCAGCTCTGCTGTCCAAATACTAATTGACAATGAAGCACTGATATTACAGAGAGTGCCAGAATCAAGTGCTACACTAACTTCAAGTAGATTCCTGGAGGAGATTAAAAAATTGTGATCTTCTCTGTAGGGTTTCTTGCTCTCAGTTCCTTGAAGAAGGAATGTACAAAAGGTAGTCAATCTTTATTTGTTCATTTTTGTCTTGAATTCACTGGCTAGTAAAAGTCAGAACAAAATTCAGTTGCATGAGCATTTTTGGGTTTTAATTCTTTGATCTCCATATACATCTTAAAAATTACCTACAGTGTGGGAGTGCCCTGGGCTGACAAATGGGTTCATTCAGCTTACTGAAATGGATTTATCTATACATTATATGTGAACAGGTGCATACAATAACCACCATTTTTATCCCTGTGTTGGTAGGGACATGGTGCTTGGAAGCAGAAAATTATGTTCTAGAAAAGTTGCAGTATTAGGTACCAGTTTAGGAAAGTAACCACATGTGCCCTGAAGTCACATAAGACAATTGGAATAAACAGGCAGAAGATTGTAAAAAAATAATAATTATTTTGTCAAGCCTCTTGAGGTCATTAACTGGCCACCTAGCTTTGGCTATTGTAACAGAATTCAGGAGCTTCTTGTATGATTCATGGGTGTGTGTTAAGTCTTCCATGGAGTTCACTGGATGGCTGGTACACTTTTTTCAGGTTCAAAATGCCACTGAGTATAAACATAAGAATATATTGAAAGATTATTTTTTTTCCATAGATCCCAGTAAACATCCATCCAGGTCTTACTTTGGTAGTATCCACCAGAGAGAGAAATAGAGCAATGAATTTATTCTTCCAAAAGCTCTCCTGTCCTTTTGCGTCTTTTCTAAGGAAAGCTAAAGTGACTCAATACAGATGCTTTGCCTTTCCTGTCTGTGTGATATATTTTTCAGCAACTGTTGTTTTTCACATATCATTCCCTTCAGAATTTGTAGGGTAAAGCACAAGTACTGGGACAGGGTTAGTGACCAAAGGCTGTTTCCATCCCGCTTTGCTCTGTAGTTCCATGTGAGGCTTCCAACAGGCAATGTGTGTCCTGGTGTCAGTGGGACTGAGTCAGAGCATCACAGAATGGTTTGGGTTGGAAGAGACCTTTAAAGATCATCTAGTCCAGCTCCCCTGCAACAAGCAGGAATGTTTTCAACTAGATCAGGTTGTCATGGACTACTTTACTACTGCTAAATCCAGCCCTTTCAGAAAATAAATCACGAGTAGTTACACAGCTCAGTATATACCAGCATATACCAGCTCAGTTATACTGAAGATACATACTCCAAGTGCTACCAGAGAATAAATTCTTATTCTGCTGATTTTCCTTAAAAGATGTGTTTAAACACTACCTTATTCTTATTTTCTGTTTATTCTGCTTTCAGTACCAGGAAAATGACACTGGAAAATGGCCAATGGCACAGCATTTCTGATTCTTATAGTGTACTTATTTTGCAATGTTCCTGTGACAATATCCATGTTCTTATCTGGAATGGATGGATTTACTGTGTCAGAAAAGAAAACCTGGGAGGTCACAGTAGTTCCCAGATCATGGGACAAAGAGGGCACACGCCTCAGACAGCCATGATGCTATGGATCTGCTCTTTCACATTTTACTGAAAAGGTGAGTTCTGCAAGACTTAGATATTTTAGAAACCAGAAAGCTGGTGAAAGAAGATCTTTTTTTCTAAGGTACTCTTTATCTCAGCTGCTGTCTCACCTGTCCCCTCATCAAGACATCCTTATGGGATATCATCCATTAATCAATTCCTCTCCTTCATTTTGTTACTGGTGTTTGCGTGTCATCCCGTGTCTCTATTGTCCTTATTGTTCTCATACCCTCCCACAACAGCAATACAGCAAGATACTGCAGCAAAGGACACATCAGCCACATTCACAACTAAACCTATGACATGCTGAATCCTTTTCAAGGTTTACAAAATGTGTGTGACAGCCCTATGTATTCTCATTACTGATCACATTTTTAATCGGTTCTTGCTGCATGTTTTATTCAGGGGCCCCTGTCGCATATATCAGTGTGAACCATCTCTTTTGTAAATAAAGGACTGTTTAGGTCTTCTGGTAAACATTAACAAGGAGATAAAATTGTTCTGATGAGTGTGACATGTTGGTGAAAAGTTCACTCTCATGTATGTCTTTGATTCATGATTCCTATAATGTACTATGCTATTTAAACAAACAGCTGCCCACTGTTCCCATCTCAGATCACCTTATGTTCTCAATTACCTCCTAAGAACATTAGTTATTTGCTGCTTCTACTGAACAGAAACATGAGCACAAAAATGTACGGCACTCAGTTTCCTAATTCACCATGAGGTTAAATTCTGGGGGTTTTATTCTGCTAGTAATGTACATTCAGGTGCAGCAACTCTCACCCAAAAAAGCTTTTTCTGTATTTAGAGCTACTAGATGTATTTAGAGCTACTAGATGATAGTCTTCTCCAACTAAAATATTCTATGCTAGAGCAATGAAGTATAGCAAGAAAATTTAAAAAGACACAGATTGAAGTAATACCACATTACACACTTGTTTTAGTATGTTTATCAGAATTAAACCCACCAAAATTTACTTTGAGTTAGAGAAACTGGATAGAAAGGGGTTGCAGGTTAAAGTAAGGTTGCAGGAATTTTCATCAGGAAAGTATTCAATTCTCAGGGCATTACTGAGCATATAGCAGCATGACAGGCAGGAGAAGGAAGGGACCATGGAGGTTAATATTGCAGCAACGCCAATAAAACTGCAATGTGAAGTCAGTAGGACACTGAAGGAGCTATCCTGAGCTCCATTATAAAGAAGCTGGACCTTGAGATAGGTAGCAAAATGGTTAGGCAGCTGATTCTTTGAAAAATTACTGGGAAATAATACTTTTGCATTACAGGCAAGTGAACTTTTCACTGCCTTAGTTCTAACTGGTTGTACATCGTATCATATCCTGTCTGTCATCCATGGGTTTGCAGGTGAAAAATGCAGCTCATACTCCAACTCTCTGTGTGAACCCAATCCAGAGGGAACATTCTAGGACTATTTCCTGTGGTTTTGGACAGAATAGAAGCCCTGGTTAAATTAAGAGAGAAATGTAGCCACCCCTTCTGACCCTAGAGGATGAAACAGGTTTGTCTTCAGTTTAACACCCCAAGATATTCTTATGTCAATTTTGCAGTCTTGATCAGTGGGAGATTCTTGCTCATCCATCAAGGTGAAGTCTGATATAAGTAGCCACAGTCAGTTAAACTCTTATGAAAAGGATTGACTTAAATAATGTTTTATATTTATTTGCAGATGACTGTCTCTCTGGTTTTTTCATTTTTTTCTGTTTTTCCATCTATTTTCCTGACAATGCCTTGGGCCCTATTCTCTGCTGCCACTTTTCTGCAGACTCATATCTGGAACCTGCTGAGAGTACCACCAAATGAAGGAGCAGTGAGAATCCACTGGTGAGATGCTTTCAGTTACCACTCTCAAATATCAGGTTCTTGTCTGGGATCTCCATGAAGAAATGTAAATAGGAATTGGTGCTTACAGCTGAACTCAAATCCTGCATAACTCCCTTGTATGTGCAGCCTCTCTTATACAGAGCACATTGCATTGTTTTGACAGAATTCTGTTTGTTGAGATTGTCTCCAAACTGGGTAGCAATGTGAACTTCTCCTATAGTACAAATTATATGAATGAAAAATGTACCAAATTTACCAATGCACCAAAAATTTGAAGCTAACAAACCTTCTCCAAGCAGCATACAATAACTTCTGTTCCATAATTAAACCAGAGCCCCTCTCCTGGACAGGTTCACTCAGCTTTGCCTTTCTTTGAGTAATACACCTTCAGACCAGTGCCTTGTTTTGATGTATTACAATGATAGAATGAAGAGTTCATGTAATATATCATGACAGTCAGCAGTTGCTGGACGCTAAGGATTGAGAGACTGAGCCAGCTGTTTTTCTGATGTGTTCTCGTAATGCATCACCAGCCGATGGAAACTGATAATGTATTACTTCAAAATTACACCACCCAGAAAAGGAAGAGTCCAGAGGTGCAGATTCTGTATAATGAGGCATCCAAAGTATGAAACAGGACTGCAAACTCCTGGAACAAGATGTAGGTAATAAATCAGCTTTCTATAGTATTCCATTATCTATGTGGCTACGCAGGTACACACTGTTGTCTGATCTCCAGTGCCTCTCTGTGGTGCTGGTTTTGTGCAGACCAAAGATAACCCTAGCAGCAGTTTTACCTTTACTCTTCTTGCAACTAAGCAGTTCACAATCCAAGCAACCTAGAACAGGAGATAAGGCAGAATTACATTGGCTCAACAAATTCAAATAGTTGGGATTCCTCCTCATCTTGGGGTACTGTCAGAACCACTTGGATGCTACTTTTTTAGTGAACTAAGCTCATCCATGGTAATGGCAGACAGGAATGGCCCCTTTGCCCTTTTTTTGGGAGTATTGCATCCTAAATGGGCTGGCCCAGAGCACTGCAGTTGTGATTGACTTTTCCTGCAGATCGACTGAAGGCAAGAAAGGCTCTTTTGGCCATCTCTTCATCCCTTCTTTGTTTATCTTTCACCTGCCACACACACAAAGAGTCAGGCCAAACAGTAATTGATCCCTAATTGTCAACATCAATTAAAAAGAAAATTATTGGAACAGATAGCAATTCTGAACATTTGCCTATAAAACTTTATCTTGTTGATGAAGTAGATTGTGTATGTGTAGAAGTATTTCCTCTGAATTTATTTTTAACTCTAGGCCAACCACAGGAAAACAGAAAAACTGGAATATAATATTTTAAAATCCCAAGCTACGTCTCTACGGTAGCTCTTTTAAACACCTCTTGTTTGTTAAATACAGTACTGTTTATAATTTTGCATATGTAAACAGCAAAATAAATAGGTCCTAAATAGCAAGATAAAGAGGTCCTACCCTCAAATTTTACTTTTTATTTATGGATGGTTTGTACTGCAAATAAAAAGTAATTATATTTTACTAACAATAAGTACACTTTTCTGTCCACAGTCAAATATTATAAATCATGACTACAAGACATTAAATATGGTTTTGTGACATATGATTCTGTGTCAGAAATATCCCAGTCTCATACACAGAGAGGTCCATACTCACAGAACTTTGCTAGCTCAGATTTGATCGGGGGTTTTTGAAGAGGAGCCTTGCCTGGCAGACTCCATACAGGATTGGATAGAGATCATGTGCTCATGCCTGATCATTTGCCTTCTTCTTCTGTTGTTCTCTTCATCTTTGATACTCCAAGGAGCTGGGGGTTTTCCACCTCTGCCTGCCATTCATATCAAAGACAGTGCTTAGCAGTTTGTCAGGGCAAGTTCTGTAAAATCATGTCTGTAATTCCTGCAGTGGTGGGTACAAAATTCCAAGTGCAAAAGACCTCAATAACCTACCAAAGATTCTTTGGTTAAAAAACAAAACAAACGAAACAAACAAACAAAATCCACACAAGAATTTTCTGTGCTTGCTTCTGCAGACTACCTTGTTTCATTCCCAAGATAATATACATGATTGGCCACCAACATCTGAGCATCACAGAACCATTTTGCTCAGACTTGACTGCTCTTATTTTATTTTTATTTTATTTTATTATTATTTTTAAAGTATTTTTGCTTTACCTTTAAATATTCTGGCTAAGGTACATGGGGGTAAAGTTCGTATATCAGGAATTACGTTTGCACAGGACTGGTGAGAATGTCAGGTGTATGTTCCCTCTGTGACAACATTTTGTCACATGTAAGTAATGATTATTAATATCTCCTTGAATGAGATTTTATGGAAATTGTCTTTCTGAACTTGCAATCACCTAATTTATGGCCTAACAAATGTTTCCCTGAGCCAGCAGTTGACTGGCATTTGATCATTTTTGTAAAATACACCATATCTGCTAATATTAGACACTAAGATGGCACTTTCTCTTACAGTTTTTGGCACACAACAAGCATTTCTACTCTCTGTGAGGAAGAATCACAAAACTTGTATTTAGCTCTCCTCATAAACTTCGACAATATGACAGGTTTCTAATCCAAATAATTGTTTAAGATTATTACAATGATAATTATCGTAGTGATAATAACACATTATTTCAGCTGACAATACATTAGTTCCATGGGGAGATAAACTGTAAGCCAATGGATTTATCTTGATAACAAAATGGATTACTATTAACTATGATTTTTCCATCCATGCACAGAGAAATCTCCCATTGAGTTCATTGTCTTTTGACTGAATGCTGGTAAGAATTTCATCTACATATATGTAACAAAACTGGATTCTTCACTAGTACAATACTGTTACTGTTGTTCTGCATTGTCTAGACAAGTTCCAGAAGCCTGTAGCTCTACTTGGCACTTATGGCACAGGATTTCTGTCTTTCAAAATGCCCCCTTAAAATTATGAAATGAAAGAAAAATGAGGGATTAGAGCAACTGTGAATTTATCAGGATTTTGCAGGGCAGATTTATAGATGAGAACAACAAACCTTAACCTAACTACAGTTACCTGTATGTAGCAGCATGGAAGAGATGGCTTTACTTCCATGACCTTCTACCATAAAGCCATAGCTTTTGCTCTACTGGTGATACAGGCTTTGAACATTTTGGAGTTCCAGCTCCTTGTTATGATTTTGGACCGTAGCAACTAATATCTTTTGTCCCTGTTTTTTTATTCTCAGTCTGAAAAGTATATAAAGATACTTGATCTAGAGAATGATTTTCCCAGTGATTATGTTTCTGTAGGAAGGCAAACATACAGAACTGTATTGTCAAAAATCTACAGACCAAGTGCCTTTAAAGAGATTTGGATCAGAACCTGAGTCAGCACTTAATGCTTTTTTACCAAAACTATTATAATTCATAGTTAAAAATCCATACTAGTTTTGTTTAGTCCATCTGGCTCATTCCCCTCCTATATCTTTATCATTGTGCTGTACTGGCTTTCTTATTTTGTCTTTACTTTAAAGAAAATAATTAATCCAAGTCAAATATATTATAAAATTATTTGGAAATTTTGATAATTGCAATGGACATTTATTTGCTAAAAAATACATTTGACACCATAAGACTGACATTAATATGCAAATCAGTGGACTATAAAATTCATTTTCATGCCTCCAGGGCAGTATTTTTATAAATACAGAAACATAATCATGCATCCTCCAGAGAACTAAAAATAATTATACAAATTTACAACAAAGCCCAAGGCAGTGTCTCCTTTTAACTGTTTGGTTTTAATATCATTTAAATCTTGTTAAAACTTAATTACCAATTCTCTTCCGTAATTTAGGTGGAAGAGCTGAGGTCTAAGCTTGCTGTTTGAGAGGGAGAACTTCATCTGAGAAACAAAGACACCAAGGCACAGATTGGCAAAACAAGACAGTACACAGAAAGATGGGTAAAGGAAAAGTCATCACAGATGACAATGAAGAGCAGAACTTACATCTGCCTATTAACATTGTCAGAGTTTAACTCAGGTCCACAATTAAGTTCTGTGCAGCCACTCGTTCATCCCCTTCCCTCCCCTCCTGCCTCCCCATGGCAGAAGGAGGTGGGGAATCTGAAAAAAAGGTAAAACCTGTGGGTTGAGATAAGAATAGTTTAATAATTTAAATACTTTAAAATATAATAATAAAAGGGAAAAAGACAGAGGAAAAACCCCAAGAAATGCCCCATACACTGGCTCCCCACCTGCAGAGACCCAGCCCATCTCCAGCAGCGATCAGCCCCTCACATCCATCTCCTCCTGTTTATCTACTGTCCATGACATTCTAAGCCATGGAATATCCCCTTGACCAGTTCAGGTCACCTGCCCAGGCCATGCCCCCCCAGCTCCTTGTGCAGCTCCTCTCTGGCTGAGCATGAGACACCAAAAAGTCCTTGACTTTGGGTGAGCATTACTTAGCAACCAGAACATCAGCGTCAACAAGAATTCTACAGTAAATCCAAAACACACTGCTGTACCAGCTGTTAGTAAGAAAATTAACTCTGTTCCAGCCAAACCCAGGGCAGACATCCATATAAAATGGAACTGAGCTGATGCCTTGTGTGACAGAAATATAAATAGACTGGAGTATATATAAACCTACATAATAATATTTACATCTACACATACATATTTATATATAGGTGGTGATTTATTAATTAATGCTGGTATAGCTCAAGCTGTCTCCACCTGGGAGGGGAGTTGCAGGACCAGTGCTTTCATTCTCTTTGTTCCATGGCTGTTTTCTGGGAGATGATGGCTGCTTAGAACAGGTGTAAAAGTGAGTAACTCCAAATTCAAAGCCGGCCTGGCTACAGGCTTTAGGTGATATTTGGAATATTTTATCAGGAATTTTTGATTTTCATCTGGATATTTTTTCAGGAATTTCTGCTGTATGTGGATATATGTTTATTTTCTTTCAGAACAAGATAATCTGTTCTCTTCCTCCATGACTGATAAAAGAGGTCAGAGCAGCAAGTCTACCTCTGTATCAGAGGTATGAAGTCAGGGACAGGGCCTCAGCTTTGCACCCTAAATAAAGTGTCAATTTTACTGACACTTTACATTGTACGGACAAAACCTGTTTCTTTGGACTGAATTACAGCAGATTCTCTGTCCTCAAGGTCTACTCTCTTCACATTAAAGGTAAAGCAGAGAATAGAGCATATGGCTTCTCTGTGCTGTGGTGCTGCATCCCCTCACTCCCTTCCCCCAGTTCTACCTTTGCTGCCAAAAAAAGACAAGGAATCTTGAAAATGGTACATTCTTGATTTCCTCTCTCAGCGACACACATCCCATCAATATCGGGACTGCTGCCTCAGGTCTACTCTTTGTGCCGTGTTTGCCAGCCACTGTTTAGTAACAAGTGTCACTGTCTGCTCCCCTGCTTTGAACTGGAACACATTCCTGTCAGCCCTCACATCCAACTGAAAGCAGCTTTGTATTGATTTAATTCACCCTTTTTAGTATGACCATAGTCACAATGAGGGATGTGCATCCAAACTTCCAGCTATTGCACAATTGCCACTGGGCAGAAATTCAAGTGATTTGGCACAGCATCTGATTGGGAATCAATTCCCATTGGTTCATTCTGTCCAGTGCATGCCTTGCCTTTGATTGAAATGCCAGGCATTTGTTAGCAATCCTGATGCCAGCACTGACAGCCATCCTCACAGCACTGCTCTGTCCTTTCAGGCTGCATATTCATCGGGTGGTAACGGAAGGAAGAAGTGCAAAATATTAGAGAAGCCAGTATGTTACAGATTTCACATACTTGCATTATTGCATTAACAAATAACCTGTTCATTTACAGATATATAGGAATTCATCCTATTTGTGATGGACACTCAGTATGCCTCAGTTTTTCCTAGAATGATGATGCTTACATTTTAAGGTGTCAAAATTACTTTTTTGTTTAACTGCATAGACTGCTCAAAAATCTTTCATATAGAAAAGGTATCCTTCAGAGTCAGAGGTATAGCATATTTAATAAATCTTTAAGAAATAAGACTTAATAAGACATTTAAATCAAGTGTTAAATAGGCTGTCATTTGCACCTGTGTGAGTTTGAAATTGAGGAGTTTCCTGAGCTGGACTAGGTTGTAAATATGTTGGTTTCATTGGACTCTGAATCCATTTGTTTCAAATGATTTTTTGCCATGCAGCATGACTGCAATGGGTGTGAAAATGGAAGTGTGATATTTTCCAGGTTGTTGCTAGTCAGGCAAAAATTAGAAACAGCAACAAGAGTCTGAAGATGACCTTGCTAAATCTGACTGTGCTCTTAATGCAGAAAATGCTGCTTTAACTGTTTTAAATATAGTAATGTATCTCTCTTTCTGCTCTCTGGTAGAATTATCAGAATTTTTTTGCCTCACTTGGAAGTTCTGGTTCTATACTTCTTGCAACAGAGCTTGGTAATCTTGTCAGCTTTTAGGTAAACCTGATGGACTTGGGAACTTTCCTGAATCTACTCAAGCTATAACCAGTGTGATGCAGCACTGTGGAGCCTTGTGTCTGTGTCCATGGGGGAAAGCCCAGAGGACTGAGGCTGGAAAATCTCAAATATATATGGGGAGAAGGTAATTGAAAAAAATGTGAGCACATTTTAGAAATGTGATTTACTTGAACAGTCCAACTAAATGAGGTTTTATTGCTAGACATAGGTTTTCTAGTGCTATTTCAAGAAAATATCAAAGATCACAGAAATAGCAGGATTTTGTCAAATTCAAAAATTGTTCCCAAGTGAATTGCAAGCACCTTTACCATCTTATTTCTGCAAAATGTGACATATTTAAATATTGCCAAAGAATACACTTCTTAAATGTCAGTATGTTTTTAGGAAGTATAAAGGCTCCAAGATGTATGTCAAAAAATCAGATTTCTCAGATGGGTGCCAGAGAAAATCTTCCTCCAAAGAAGCTTCAGAAATTTCAGTGTAATGTGTACTATTAATGTGATGCTGTGACAGCTCTTAAGAGAGCTGTCATTATCAGGCTTGTTTGGACTGGACTGTGGCAGGCAACCACAGTCTGAGAACTCAGTGCTCAGCCTTACTTGCTCTAATGTACCTTAAGCAGGCATTCATAGAGGAGCCAGTGCCTACCCAACAGTGCACCCTGTTCCTGCCACACCTTGGAGGCCTGCAATCCCAAGTAATGCCCGTATGTGAAAAGGGAAAAAAGCTCCTGTTGGCTTTGTTTGAGGCTTGGGAAATACTAACTCTTACCATTCGTCTGAGCAGCTGGTGACAGCAGTGCTGAAATGCCAGAGGGGTAAGCAGTGGAAGGTTTACACTGTGTCTGTTTACGTCGCCTCATCTCCTTTGTGCTGAATTCCTCTGTAGCACATCCCGTCCATTTGTCACCAAGAAATAAGATATAGTGACCAAGAGAAAGTTGCTTCAAGTGAAGGATTAATTTCATATCATGTAAGAAAGATGGCTATTGATACTGCATGCAGGAACACTTATCATGCTGATGAATTCATGTATCTGATAGTGTCAGGCACCAAAGATTCAGTTTCAATGCAGCTTTCCTTGCAGCTTTTGCGAGTTCTGAGGCTCAGTTAGGCACCAGCACATTTTGAAGTTGAAGCCTTGCTTGGTAAGGTGGCACAGGTAGATTGAATCCTACCTATTCAGCACAAGTCCAATTCTCAGTATTTCTTTAATATCTCTGATAGGACACGGAATAGAGAATAAGGTTTCAAAGCCTTTCAGTTGCTATATATCAATAGCTGCTAGTAACAGAAAGGAGAATTTTTTTTTTCATTAATGCTAAATAGACCTTTACCATATAGATACTAAATTTCCTAGAAGATAAAACATTTTCTTTGTGCCCCACAACCCTGAAAGGGAACGTGCAAACATTTTCAAAAGCTTTCATGGGAGATAAAATAGTGTGGATTTCTTTTCTAATTGCCAGGAGCAGTAACTGCACAAGCCCTACCCATGGGCTTGGCTGAGAACAAGGCAGGATGACGCATGGGATGCCTTCAGGTGGGTGAAGTTACAGGTTCTGTGAGTGGTGTTGTGACAGTTCCCAGGAGCAATACTGCAATCACAGCATAGCAGACTCTCAGTGTCAGGGCTGTGTTCCAGCCTCCAGTCTCTGCTCTTTTCCCCAGCTCTGTGCTGCCTAGCCCAGGTTACCCAAATTTAAATGACTGAAAAGAATAAATAGGAAGAGTTCAAAACACATCAGGAAAAAGACACACTTCCCATCATATTAGACTGCAAAAATTCTGATTCTGTTCTGATTTGGGGTATAAACATACCAACTCTGCCTCTTCAATTTGATGGTGCTGTAAAGGACAGAGGAATTACAAAAATGTGTTAGACAGCTCTGAGGTGGATACTAATATACACTTCACAGATTTCTCTGTCTTCCCTGGGGCAATGGAAAATCAAAGGCTTGTGATATTGGTCCTTACTGCTCTAGAAGTGTTTGAGACAGGGGTGTGGGGCAACACAGATGGTCGTGTTTAGGTTTCATGTCCAGATGTCACTGTCTGGATCTTTGAGAATATATCAGTCTTCAATTAAAAGGAGTGGCTGGAAAGTTGTTGATAGCCACCCAAAGTAACAAACTAAAAAGCAAAATAATCAACAGTCATAGCTGACCATAAAACTGCTGAATGTCCCAAAAGACCATGGGATTTCAACTGTCTATCTTCCCATATGCTTTAGGGTAGTGTCAGTGCAGTGTTGCACATAGATTTTTCTGCAGAAGTCCCATGGAGGAATACAAAGCAAGTCAGAAAACCCTGTGTGTGAAGATCATAACTTGATTACTGCATAGGTGGAGGGTTTTTTATCCCAAGTTATTGCTCATAAATAGTTCAGCAATCAGTTCTATCCATGGGATTATTCACATCACTACCTGAAAGATTGTTTGATCTATTGATCAATGAGGAAAATAAGACAAATCAAGTTGTTGCTTAAAATTCGGTTAATGATTGACCCATTGGAGTTAATACCTCATTTAGATTAAACATTGGAAAGTTATGCTTCTGCAAAGTAATGTATTAAAAATAATTAAAAATAATTTTGTCATTTTGATTTCTTACTGAACAATTTCTGAAAAGCAACAGTCCCTGGTGAATAATAAAAACTAATTACTGCAAGTTTTAAGCAGAGTTCATGTTAGTAAACCAGCCATTAGTCCAATTAATTACTGTTTGTGTCCAGAGATTAATTGTTTCTCATATCCTGCAACAACCAGAATATCTCCAGGATCACAGACATTTAAAACAGTGATTGCAAAATACATTCTTGAGATATACAATATTTGCATAGTTTGCATGTAGAGTGAAAATTTTCTCTTTTAAAAAAAGAAAAGTTATCTTTTCTCTGTTAAGGCTGTTGTTAGCAAATTGCTAGATTACTCAAAAGCCTTTTTGAGATCATAGAAAAAGCCTGCATTTTTTTTTTTTGTAACAAAAATTAAAAATAACATAAATAATTTTGCTTTCTTTGTGTGTAAGGTCACTTATTTAATTTTTCCCACCACTAATATAGTTTTTAGAATTTGCTAGTTAAACCCCAGAATACTGTGTTTATGTAAGGGAGATAGGGAAAAAGAGTGGGAGACAATATATATTAGTACAGAAACACTTGTATTTGCAGGTAACAATAAGCTTCAGTAAAGGGAAGGTTTGGAAAGAAGAGCAGATTCAATGTCAAGAGAAATATCCAAACTGATAATCAAAATATATATGAAAAACACTTCTGAATATTTTTTTACCATTTCTGGTATTGATTTACGATTTATCAAGCTGGTATTTTTTGGACCATATTGAAATTTCCACAAGCTTCAGATTTTGTTACCTGATTACTATCTCCACACACCATTTCTTTTTTTTTCTTTAGGTAGATGGATTTCTGCAAAACTATTAATTTTGATAAGGAATACCTTTCTGGAGTTATTATCAAAACTGTAAAAGAAGATTGCCTCCATGACCCAGAGTTCAACTCAAAATTTGTGCAAGAAAATTTCAGTGGCTGCTACACAGAGTGCTTGGGTTAACATCATTAGAGTCCAGGAGGTAGGAGTTAAACCAGTATAAATTTCTTCAGCTCAAAATTTTAAGATTTTGCTTCTTTCAGCTCTTCTTTTGCTATTGCAAAGAACTAATTTCATAGTTACAACCGTTAAAAAATACTAGAGGAAAATATTTTGAATGTCATAAATTACTTTTAGACTGTGAAAATGGGTTGTGTGTCATGGCTATGCTTCATTTGGAGGCTTCCAAAAATAGCTCAGCAGAGGAGTCTCTGCACAGAGACCCCAAAGATCTGAATTTAATCCTGGTTCTCTCACTGATCTGCAGGGTGACCTTGGGCAATCTGTGTGCCATTTTCCTTCTTGCTAAAATGAAAATAATAATACTTATTGCTTTTGCAAAGCACTTCCAGAGTAAAGCATATGAATCGATAACATCTTCTCCTTAAGTATGTGAAATAGCAGAGGAAACTCTTCCCACTTGCATTAGTGTGCTTTTAGCATTTAGAAATGTGAAATTATAAAGATTATTACATAGGAGGGAGAAGCCCAGAAGTGTTCCCCTAATCAATAAGTTGCCAGCTGGAATGCAAAGGAAAGCAAGGTAATGTACCATTTAGTGTAACAAAGAAGAAAATATATGCTTTCAATGTGAGTATGGCAGCTACCAGTGCAGTCATACTGTATTATCTTGCTGGCATGCACGCTGGTGTGGCAGTAGAACAGAATAAAACATACAAACAGTTTGAAACCCCTATGCTAGTTTTCAAGTCTTCCAGTTCTCCTGGAGAGATCTGTCAGTTCAGACAGAAGGGGAAAGCTAGACTTAAGTGCTCTGACCACGTGTGTGTGCCTTGTTCTGCACATGGGGACCTCCTTCCCCCTGGAATGCTGCTTTGCTTTCCCCCAGCAGATCCCCAGCACAAGCTGTCTTGGCACAATATGCTTTACAAGAATGACACCATGTTGGGGAAGGTGACACAGAGAAATCTTATAAATATGATTGTCTAGCAACAGGTCCTGAAAACAGAAAACCTGTAAGGGAATTGGAAATGAAGGCAGTTTTTGAAATGTGAATAGGCCTCACCACGAGGCAGGATTGAGCAATACCTCAGACAGGCCCAGAGACCCATGGGTGGAGGGCACTGTTAAGGTAAGAAGAAGGTATCTTAGAAATTAGCATCTGAATGTTTAGGAGGTAGTGCCTTATGTAGGTCTTGTTGCTCCCATAGGCTGTATGTAAATCGTGTAAGGTCTGTGTCTCACAATGGATTGGTTATTGTAAACTAGAATATTCAACATAGAATGGGATAAAACTGACTGTAAGGGGGAAAACTCGCTCTCTTGCCCTCTGGATCTCTTGATCTCCTGCCCCCTCTGGACTCTCTCTGGGAGGACTGCGATCAGCTGGGGGTTGGCAGCTGCCGGTCCCTGCAAATAAACCACGTGTCCTGAGAGCACTCTGTCTCCAACTTTATATTACCATCGGCGCGCAGACCGGAAATCTGCAACACCAAACATGATTTTTCACTTGAGTCCATAGGCATGTTGACGTGCAGAGCCTTTTTGTGGTCCATGCAGATGGATTCATTGAGCTTGAGTATTCATACATTGCTTATATAGTATCTCTCAGTATTTTATATTAGCACTTTGCATCAGGCACTACACAAGTTCAGTGTCATCTGCTGTGCAGCCTAGGTGAGCCCTGGCAATAATTAAAGTATTTTAAACCATCTGCTTAATTGCATAAAAAAATACACTGATGAGCTTGCACTGTTTGAATGATCTTCAGGAAATTATTAGGCTAAAGCTATTCCCTCTTGGCAATTTTTAACTAATTCACAATGTTTGTTCTGTGAATTACAGTTGGTCTTTACACTATTTGTTAGTCATACTTGTAACAGAGCCCTGCTTGCTGCTACTGAGCCAGAAGATTCCTCCTCTTTTCCTTCCCTCTGCTTTCTTATCTCTGCCTGTCAAACTCTTCATTGAAGTGGAGACTTTGGGAGCAGAGCATGAGAGAAGCTGGGCAGTGAAATCCAGCCCTCTCCCTTCCCAGCCATGCTTGGAGCCTTGACCCTGAGCAAGGAGGAATCCTTGTGCCAGCTGTTGCCTGTGCACTCTGGCTCTGTGCCAAACATCCCTCACCTCTCACTGAGGGCACCTCGGTCTCTTCTGCCAAGGAGAACAGGGAGATGCTGGAGCAGCTTCCTTGGACAGCTGGACAGCTCCTCAGCTGCAGTGTCTGCTCAGCCCTGGCTGTCCCTGGAGCAGGGCACAGGCATTTCCCTGTGCTCTCAGTGGTGGCATTAGGCAATGTAGCCATGCTGCAAGGTGCCCCTTCCCAGAGAAACAGGAGGGGCTTCCAGGCCCAGGTGCCTCAGGAGCTGTTCAGAGGGCAGTGGGTGAACAGGGACAGTGGCTGGCATTGTCACCTGGGGGACCTTCCCCTTAGGGCTGCTGTGGAGGCATGGCATGGCATGGCATGGCATGGCATGGCATGGCTCAGCAGCTGCTCATCCCAGCTGCTCCAAATGGGGCAGCCCCAGGTGGCTGCAGCTCTGGGCTCTGCAGGCACAGGAGACAGTGTTGGTCATTCCCACTGCATGCCTGGCTCAGTCACCTCTCTGCCTCCCAGCCAGGAAGATCAGCACTGGAAACACAGGAGAGAAGGCTACTGAAGATATAGATAAGAACGGCAGGCTAGCAGGCCTGTTTCAATTTTCATTAAAAGTAAATTAAAGTAATCCTTTCATAAGCATTGGAGTCAACCCATCATGAAGATTGTTTGAGCATTCCATCTCTGCCACGTGGGCAAGAGTCAGTGGGTAGTTTGTCCTGAGATCAAGCCCCACCCTTTCTATTCAGAAATCCCCCTTCCTTGTTTAATTAAACTGCCTGAATGTCTCCCAAAAGCCACCATGTAAGTATCTAGTAGTCTGGATTACGGATATTAGGGTAGTATGAGGTAATACCACTAGATTATCTCAGCATAAACTGAAACAAAATTGTAATGTTTATACATTTTACTTGATATATATGCATAAAAGAAATTTTGCTGTTGGGTGTGGTATAATGTTTATGATTAAATGCTTTATTCTTACTTGTATGTCAATCTATTAGTGTGCTGTTAATTCAAATGTTACTATGATGTATTCTATCGCTCTTAGCACATTTATCACAGGTAGATGTGAAACTTAGACAAAGGTGTACATTCTCATTAATGATGAGCAGCCTATTCATCTTACTAGAGTGTAATTAATGTTAGTTACAATACTTAATTTTTCACTGTTTGTCATGGTGCATATTTAGCATTTCTTCTGTCCTTTATCAATCTGCTCTCCTATCACATGAGCACATCAAAAAGATATATGGAAGTATGTGACCTGTTTTGATGCCTAATTTTTATACTTTTCCAAGATTTGGAATATTTTTAATCTTATCCTGTAGGCAGCACAGTTAGCTAAAACCCACACTGTAAAGTGTTGTCCATTGCTTTGGGGTTTGGCTTAACTTCATTTGCAATAATAACATAAAAATCAGATAATTAAGTAAAGCAGGGCACATCACAAAGACACAGGTACTACTTGCTGTAGTATTGTGCTGTGCTTGTGTGGGGTGCCAATTTTTCTCCTGAATTTTCAATTACATGTTTTTTCTGCTCAGAGGCTGTTAGTGCTAGTTAAATATGTTGTGTGAGTAATACAGCTCCCAAAGCAATAGAAGCATGGAGTATCTGAAAAGTGCACGTTATTCCGTAAATAAGTGCTGCAACAGCTCGTTGTGTTATACTTTAGGAGCATTGCTTTGTCAATAATGTTGTTAGCAGCACAGAGCCAAACCACAGTCCCGTGTGCAGTGGTGCAAGAGGGGAAGAAGTGATGGCTAATGTGTCACACAGCGGGTGGGAAACAAGCCCTGCCGAGGTGGTAAAAGGGACTGAGCACTGAACACATCCTTGCATTTGCTCCCCAGCACACCAGTAAATCCAGCTGAGCTGGAATCGTAGGATAAGTCCATACTTTTGTATTGGTCCTGAAAAAACACAATCACCTTAGCTGAAACCTGGGTATCAAAGCATTTTTATTTCTTGATCATCCATGATTCCCATTAATCTGGATTGAAAGAGAACTGATCTTTCCATGAAGCGTTGTTGAATGAAATTTCTTGGGAAAAATATTTGAGCTGGGTCAACTGAATGCATGAGGTGCAGAATGGATTTAGGATGTATTTTCTCAAAATTTCAAGGAACTGTCTCTGGGAGAAAACACACCAATTCCTATTTGTTAGTCTCTTAACTGATGGATATTATGCTTCTAATATATTGGGAATTAACTGGGGTTTTTTTCTGTGAAATTACTTCTTTTGTAAACCACTGTTCATGCCAGACATGAAGCTGATCACATCTTCAACATATATGACATCCATCTTAAAATTTCATTCAAACCATCAAGGGCTTGCAGAAAAACATAAATCAGTTAGAAAATCCTTAAAATAATTCATTTGTATCCCTTGAATTAATCATAATTTCCTTTTGACCCACCACAATTGAAGTATAAGGGAATCAAATACAGGAATTTAACATATTTCACTATGGAAATTCAGTTTTGACACAATTACAGGTAGGTTTAATTGTAGTTTAGTAGCAAATTAATAATAAACATCCCAAGCTAGGTTTAGGCATTTTAAACAAAATGATAGTTGAAGGTGTTCCATAGTGATTGAAGTATGATAATAACCTGTAATGTGAACAGAATTGAGTAGGGTTTTTTCCCATGTTACCAAAGCAATGCTTTATAACAATGACTTATATTTCCATGGCTGCACCAAAATATTTTTACTGAAAAAAAAACCCCTTCCTTTGAATTTTCTATGGCAAAGACCAGAAAGTTTTCCATCAAATAACAAAATTCCTAAAATAATAGACTCTGACATTCTCTTTCTCCACACTTATCCCTCAGCCCTGACTATTTGAATAGAGGGAATTGGTAAAACCAAAATGTCTCTTTTTAACAGATAAAGATTAAATACAAAGAAACTATGAAGTTGCCTTTAACCTTCATGGTATTACTAAGCTAGATATAACAATAAGTCGTAAAACACACCAAAAACATGGCCATTTCACTCCATCTTGATTTGGCCATGCTTTCAAAAGGAATTTATAAAAACACCCAGGAACAGTGAACATTTGAACTCAAAATGGTCCAGGTTTATTTTTACTCCAAAAGAAGAAGTCTCAATAGAGATATTGATTTTCTAGCATTCATCCAATATTGCACAGAAAATGGACCTGACCTTGCAATCCCTAGTGGAGACATGGAAGCAGTCATTACAGTCATGGTTCCCATTGATTTTAGTGGGATTACTTGCATAAGTAAGGGTTCAGGATGTGACCCACTGTCCCATTAGCAGTAAGACCAAGCGTACATGGATGTCAGTCCCACTCCATTCAGCAGGATGCAGTTTATCTTCCTGTCCTATATTCATCCTATAGTTTTATTCCTGTCTGTTTTATTCCTGTTTTATTCTACATATTTTTTGTTTTCTGTCCCACAGAGCCTCATCATTATCTGAGAAGTACCAGTCCTCCTGCCTGCCTAAGTGGTGTTTTTCACTGTATCTTCAAATGTCATTTTGAGCTCAGAGTTGATGCTTGCACTTACACATCTTTCTTCCTTTGGTTCTGTTGTCTATGATGATAAAAAAATACTTTGGGCAAGGCACTACTTCTCACTGTATTTTTTTAATCTCTGGGACCAAATGAGAAGGAGACATTACTATACTTTGCAAAGTAAACAAAGTAACAAGCTAACAAAGTAAAAAGCTAAAAAACTCAAAGAGAGTGATTTTTTTTCTTAACCCTCGGGAGGTTTCTTGTGCCCCATGGCTCCTACACGAATGCTACTCCAGAACCTCACTGCTCAGATGCATAGAAACCTCCTAATCGTGACTTTAACTATACCACCTAAATTTTATTCAGGTTTGTTCTTGTGACAAGCGTGTCTTTTACCTCAAAAGGTTCTTTTCCTTCTTCAGTATTTCCTCACTAACATAGCCAATTTTTTGTTTCATTAATTGTGAGCGAGGTGCAGGAGAGGTGTGCAAGAAACAAGATGACTACATGTGTGTACAGTGCCTTGCACAATTGCCCAGTCATGGTTCAGGGCTCCATTGGCTGACTTTGTTTCAGCAGTGAATAATAATGACCCTCCAGAACACACTACATGCTCTATTCCAGATGGACACCATTAATTCCTTCAATGAGATGCAGAGCTTTAGAACAAGAATACTAGCAATTGATTATTTTTGTCAGTGGTGTTTTCAAAGAAATAAGAAATGAAATGTACAGTATATTTCAGTTTGCAATGATCATTCTGTTGTTCCATTTGCAATGGAAATGAGCATATAACATATTCATGTGTACAGATAAGGAAAATGACAAACGTTAACATCTCTTGCTCTATTCATTTATAATATTCAGTTAAAAAAAAAATCCTTCATTCCATAGTTTTTAGTTCTGTTTCTGTAGTGCAATGCAAAACAACAAAAAAGAGAGAATTAATGGATAAAATACATATAATTACTTTCTAAGCAAGTTTCCTGAAAATTAATATAATCTAAATCACAGATTCTTTGCAAATCTATTAAAAAGATATAATTCCATGCCATTTTTTTTTACATCTTTATATGTGTTTTAAATATACAGTTGCTTATGAAATCAAATAAGCCAAGACTGTGTGTGTACACTTATATTATATTGTGGCCAAGCAGCCTTTGATGTGTGACTCAGCCTGTTTAAGCAGACTACAGTGTTTGTCTTCTCAGTGTCAGTCCATTTCTGCACAATTTAATCTGCCACTAAAGAGAAGGTTTTTTGTTCTTATGGGTATAAAACAGTATGCCAAGGATAAATCTGTGCAGCTTGCCTTCCTTAAAATTTTAGGCACAACCTGAAAGTGCAGCTCCTTCCTTTTCTCATCTCAATGGGATGCTAACCTAACAATCACAATTTTAGGACAGAGAAATTGTTTTGAGCAGAAATAAATTGTCCTGCCAGTATTGTTTCGTGGGGTAACATTAAGGCACATTGGGCCTGGGGTTCACAGCTTATGATATCTGGTTTTGGAGGACTGAGGTGAAAGTAAGAACATGTAGAGAAAGAAGAAGAATTAAATATGAGTTCTAGATAGTTCAAGTGAGTTGAAGCAGGTCAGCAATAGACATCCCAGAATCCTGCAAAGAGGCTTATTCTCCAACTACCTTCCCTGGCTCATCGCCATCTCTTGTTGGAGCCCCCGAGGAATTATTCTCTTTAAGTGTGGATTCCCTTTTTCCCTCTTTTGTTGAGGCATCTAAAGATATTGGGCTTTAACTTACAGGTTATATTTGCTGAACAAAACAGGAAAAAATATCTGTGGTTTTCTTTGCAGCTGCCAGGAAAGAGAAGTCCATTATTTGTAGCTCTAGGGGAGCAGCAGAGGAGAGATCTTTTTGTCTGTTTTCCAAGGCCTGGAGTGGAGGCTGTTTGGTCTGAGAAGGGCAGGTTGGGGCAGCCACAGCTGCAAGTGCACCAGGGTTCCCCAGGAAGGCCCAGGCTGGGCACAGATCTGTGTGTGACATTGATACCTCACCTGCTGTGAAACAGAGTTCTCAGCTTCGGATCTCAGTGAAGACAAAATGAGCTGCCCCTCAGGAATATGGAGCTGAGGCTGGTCTGTCCACAGCCCTCCTTCCCCCCAGCAGCCCCCAGGGCAGCCACTGGCACTGCAGAATGCATCCTGCAAGTGTGGCTGCAGAACAGCAATGCCACAGGTGTAAAATCCTTATGATCAGATGCTCCCCATTGTGACCCTGAACAGGTTAATCACATCACTCCTCTTGAAGGTTCATACTGCCACAATATAATTTATGTGGGCCCTCAAAGATAGATGGAGACGTCAGCTATTGATCACAAGGAATTGCTGCCAGTCAGTCTTTTTGTTGGTTTCCATCCTTGTGATGTGTTTTAAAAAATATTGTATGATTCAAAATTATACCTGTAAAACCTACAAGTAGAAAATTACTGTGTGCATTTATCTTTAATAACAACCTTGCGAATATTTATAGTACTAGTAGAGTAGAATGTGTTATACTAGTTTATTTCCCAGTCTGTTTTCAATGATATTATTCATTAGTAGTTGTGAAGTGGTATGACATATTTTTTATGTTGCTTGTTTGTAACAAAGGTTCTTAATACCTTTTCATAATGAAAGGGGATAAATGCTAACATGGAACATGGGAAATTGTGCTTGCAAGAGCACAGTGTTGTCTTAGGGTATTAAATTAGCATTTGGTACCGCTCTGCTTTGTGTGCATTTCTAGCAAATGTTTCAGCTACAAATCACTATAATACACCTGTATTCTGGGTTCTTCAATTCATATAGCATTTAAAGCCTGCCAATACTGCGTCTTATAAATATAAATATGCAATTTAATTTAATTCAAGCATGCAACACATAATTTTTCTTCTAATTAAAATATGATATTGCAATATGGGAGCTGCCTGGGGGCAAACAGGACGCATCAGATTGCCGAGCCAAAGGGAATTCTGAGACAGCTCTGAAGGCTGGCAGGGGAAGGGCCGAACCCCCCGAGCCGCGGTGCAGCGGTGCCCGCAGGGGCAGCCCCGGCGCTGCCCCCGCCCTGCCCGTCCTGCGCCGGCAGCGCTGCTGCGGCCCCGCCGGGAGCTGAAGTTGGCTGAGGTGCAGCAGAACGCAAATCCTTCTGGGGAGGAGGAACTAGCCCACAGCAGCGGCTCGAGGGGTTCCTGTAACGCTCTCTCAGAATCGAGCAAAACAACGCGAACAGACCTTCCGCATAATGACTCAAAAACTGTTAATGGCCATCTTTAGTAACGTAGCAACAGCCAAACCCTTGAAAAGAGGAAGTTTTCATTGAGAAAGCGTTTCATTTTAAACACTGAAATTTGGTATAATGTAGTATATGAAATAAGTTTTGAAAGGAAGCTGATGATTAAGAAGAAATGCAGTGGGCATTTAATAAATGGAGGAGCCGCAAGATAATTAACTGGCATGCATAAAGATTCATGCTTTATACCAAAATTTTAATTTTGCACATAAATGTGCCTGATGTAGGCAGCATTTAATCACCTAGCTGACAGGAGTAACTACTTTCATTTAACCTTGACTGAAGATCATGAATTCTAACAGGTTTAATTGGATACATCATTTAACAGAATGAACAGAGCAAATTTTTCTCAATTCATAGGTTCTGATTGACATGCACCAGCAATAAGGCGTTGCACAATTAAAGCTGATCTGTATTCCTGGCCTGGGCAGCAATTGCCATAGTGATGTGACACTGTTTGATCACTGTGGCACTGAAACTATACTGAATTTCCCCTTGTTTTGAAAAGGGCAATGCTTTAAAAAAAAAGGGGGAGAAAGATAAAGCAATTTTGGCACCTTTTTTTTTTTTTTTTTACATTAATCACATTTATATGCACAAACTGTAAGGGAAGGAACTTGTCTTGTTATCAGTAACTCAGAGGAAAGAAGGAAAAATGGTATATTCTTTTATCCATTTAGTACATTATTTACAGAAAGTCAAAAATGTGGATAGTCAAATGAATTGTAACACATTAAGGGCCTGATTGTTCTGGGCTTCCATTTCAGTAGGAAGTTATTCTGTGCAGCTCCGCTATTCACCTGCAGTTTGGCCTCTCTGTCCTTGCCCAAATCAGTTCCACATCACAGATAACTTGCCAGCTGAGTAAAGGCACTGAGAAGGGGTGCTCGTTTTGCAAATGAGGTAGAAAAGGATGAGAGGAAAGAAGTGGTACCCAACAGTAAGCTACTACATACTTTTCCTGGCATACAGTGTTTCACGTGATAAAACCCTAAAAAAAATAGATGAAAGAGCTGGCAACTTCCAGTTCCCCATATGGCTCCTGCCAGCACTTTCACTGCCTCTGGCACCTTTCACAAATTCTGAGTTTGACCTTCATGAACTGGAATTGTTCTTCTATGGTTCAACCATAAACATATGTGTTTAATGTATGTATGTCAAATATATGTATGTATATGTATGTATGTCAAATATACATACATACTCATACACACAGAGACATATATAGATACACAAATGTGTTCTTTTATGTCTCTGTCTTCCACTTAAATTTTTGCTTCCAATAGTTCCTTTTAATTTTTTTCTTTTAGAGGAAGGTTTGCCAAAATGATCTGAGGGCAGAGAAGTACACAAGGTTTTTCAGCCTGCCTCAGTAAAGCAAAACTGCAGTAAAATATCCTTCCTAATTCCTGAATGACCTCTAAAAAAATCTTCAAGCAAGTTCTGCTCCCCAGCATGAGCATTGCAGCATCCATGCTCAGAACAGCAGGTAGCTTTTCCACTTTTTTTTCTCCCTGCATTCCCTTAGCTTCAGTGCCTAAGTGCTGGTCCTTGATCTCACCTGAAGACAAACCTACTGCTATCCATCTGACAACCTAATTTCTGTACATATCAAGCAACAAGATTTGTAGGAGTACATTGCAGTGGAAGACAGAAATCTTGGGAAAAGCTTGAATCCTGATTGGCCCAAAGACATGAACTTTAGAGTCAGGACAACTAGATGTATCAAGAAAGCCTTTTTTGGTCATTTTAGAAGCCTCTAAAATACAATTATTGGTAATACCTCCTTCCTCTGTCAGCGGTATTTCCCACATGATTCATTGCAATACTGAGAAAGGTATTTGTCAGTATAATTCATCACTCACTAACATTTTTAAGTTTCAGGTAAATGATGGGATCACATCCCCAGCCTCTGCAGCCACATAATGTTCAGGTGCTTTTCTTCATGCATGGCAAGTTTTCAGGCAGTGCCTGCATCTTCCCTGTGCAGGAAGGAGAGGCAGGATTCAGCCAGTGTGCCTCTGCCTGGCCAACAGGACACATTTCTAACACAGGTGCTGCCCCTCACACAGGGGCACGCAGCAGCAGAGGTAACCTGTCCCCACTCTGCCCCCTCCCTCCTGAGCCCCTCTAGGCTGCATGGGTGCTGCAAAACTGCTGGGCCCTTCTTGAAAGGGTATCTTTGGGCCCCGTTCAGAAATGCTTGCGCTGTAATTCACTCCAAATTTCTCCAAACCTTCCCAATAAAATAGCCATCTGTCACACAGTTCCTTTTAATGTCCTATTGTACACACTCATGGTGTCCTCAAAGGCAGGAAGACTTGAGGGACCCATTCAGCATTTCTCTAGGGAGATTCCTGGGGCGTCCCTTGGCCTTCCCAAAGCAGTACGGCTGGGATAAAGTCACAGCCCTCTCCCAGGAGCCCTGCTCAGCTCTGACTTTCCCTGGGGAATATTACGGAGTTGGGTAGAGCTGCATGGACACGTATTTGCCAGGCTGAAGGCAATACATATTTGCCAGGCTGAAGGGAATACATATTTGCTGTTAGAGAGAATAATTTTTCTGGCTGTCCGGATGGCCCCAGCCACTGGCTCTGTTCACAGGCACCCAGTGACACCAGTCCTGGAGTGCCTTGCTCTGCTGGGCCCTTACAGCACCCTTCTGACCTTCCCTTTATCAGCTCCCCAGGCAGTTCATCCTCTGCACTCAGAGTCATTTGGGTGCTCTGCCTGTGACTCTCTGGAGTTGCACGTCATTCTTGCCTTGTCTTCATGCTCAGTCACCCATGCTGAATTATCTTCCACTCCTCCCTCTGGGAATAACCAAGGCTTTGACCTAGTGGGACTGTTGTGTGCTCAAATGTTTTGATGTACCAGACACTGAGCTGCTTGCTCCCAAATCTAAGGTGGCTGGGGATTTCAGGCTGTTTTCAGAAACAGTGTGTGCACTGGGAAGCATAATATAACTGAAGAAGTCAGCAAAGGGCACCGACTTGTGTCTATCATCTTTAAACCCTTCTGCTTTCTTTAGTTTCCAAACAGCTGTCTTTTCAAGTTTGGGATCTCCTATAGAAGAATAAGAAATAATTTTCAGCTGTGATAAGGAATGTATTTAATTTCATTTCAGAATCCTCAGGGAGAAGGGGATATTCCTTTTTTGCTGATATATGATCAAGTTTGTAATTTCATTTTGAAGGCTGTTCTGAACAACTGGGGAAAACCAGAACACCAGTCTCCCTTTTCCTCAGGTTTTCCTGAATCCACCTCTGGACCACAACCTAAAGAAAATTCTGAGCACAGTTAATGTTTACACCTTTCTTGCACTGTGTAATTTAACTTTCAGCAATATAAACGGGATAGCAGAAATATTTTTATGTGTTCTTACAATGTCCAAAGTTGTTTGTTACTGTTTTTATTTGAAGGAACTAGACACAATCCTGGCTGCCTTAACCACTGCCTTTGAGAGAGCTACAGCTGAGAAAATCCGCTGCCAGGAAGAAGTGAATAGAACTAACAAGGCTATTGAGCTGGCCAACAGATTAGTGAAAGGTCTGAGGTGAGGTCCTACAGGGCAGGCTAATGAAGCAGCCTACAGAAAGCACTTCTTTGTTATACACTACTGATCTGGCAATAACAGAGGCACTTAGCAAAGAACCTGATGAGCTGAAAAAATTATGTCATTATCATTCATTTTTTTCATAATAGAAACATGGTTTTGACCTTTGCATTTTCTTACATTTTTGTTTCGTTGTGGTATATCTTAACTGTAAGATTACCTGGTAACTAACCTATCCATGAACATTAA
Organism: Hylia prasina; assembly: GCA_013397195.1. Lineage (NCBI taxonomy): Eukaryota > Metazoa > Chordata > Aves > Passeriformes > Sylviidae > Hylia > Hylia prasina. Next base: position 1,037,451 of record VYXD01005457.1, read on the forward strand.
GGGAAGTAGTTGATTGTGGATATTGACAGTGAAGACAATTTATTAAAATGCAATGACTATATTTGTAACAATTAAACAACACTAATGATTCTGCCCAGGATTGGGATACATAGAATCTAATACAATTTGTACTACTTAGTTAAGCAATATGATAATTCTCTAATTATCTTTCTGAGATTTGCAATGGGTATTTCAGGAGAGAATAAATAATGGCAAAGCCATGAATTATCAAAAATCCATATCGTCTGTTGATCTGGGCTGGCTCAAGGGAATCCATACTCACTGATGGATTTTTTCATTTATCATTCATCTACTGATGAGACTGCTTTTTATACACACACACACACATACACTTTTTACAGACAGTTTATTTTATTGTGACATTCATTTAGGAAATCTCTCATGGTGGCTCATTGCCATTATAGGTTTTGTCCTCTCCTACCCAATACTTTCAAGCCGAGTTTGATAACCAAACACATAGTAAACAGCAACAATAGAAGATCTATTTGTTATTGAGCAAAATTATATGGCTGAGTGTAGCTAGTGGAACTTTTAAAATATAAAACAGGGTTTAAGAATTATTTCCTGAATCAATAGAAAGGATTTATTGACTAAAGGGGAGGGAGGGCAGTGCAGAAGACCCATTGTTTCTGTTTAAAGAAGCAAGATGAATGCATTTAAAATGTTAACGTCCTGGCTGAAAGTGTAATGTATTTTAGTGATTAATAATGCCTGTAAAACTAAACCATGTACCTAATACAGAATAATAAAATAAATAACATAGCAGACCTCTTTAAAGCATGACAATAAATGATTGTTCTAATATTTTCTTCCACCTAACATATCATATTGTTTGGTTCTCCCATGTGCCTCCTGCTGGGCCTGACAAGTGCTGGAATAGCATACGTAGAGAGATGAAAGGCAAAGTGTGGGTATGCTGGGGGGGAGGCATAATGAAAAATATTCTAAAGGAGGAAACAGAGATGAAAGGAAAGAAGGAAAGTTGAGCCATGAGCTAGATGAAGACGGTAAAATGAGTTTTAATGGAAAGTCTTTCAGATAGTGCCTCCCAAAACACCAGCCCCATGAAGAAGGTGGCCAGCTCGACAGATTAGTGATGGGAAATAGAATTCATTCTTGTTGTTAGCTGTACCACACTCGGTCAAAGGCAGTAATAACCATATGACAGCTATTTAGTGACTTATAGGAAAAAAATCCGTTTTAATCTATTCCATGGTAAACAATAGGTCACTGTTTACTACTAGCAAAGAGTGTAATACTGACACTGCTGTACTGTCAGTCCCAGCTGATTCTTTGCCTTATTGTTTGCTGAGAAGACACTCTCTTATTTCTCTAGTTGTATTGTTGTGAGGAGAATTTCTCAATAAATACAAAAATAAAATTATTCACAGCACTTTTTATAATAAGCAAACAGGTAAACGTTTCTTTATTAACTGGTCTTTATAAACACACCTTTACCATGACAATAATAATCAGTAACCAAATATGTGAGTTTTCTTCTAATTCTTAGGGAAAGTGTTGACCAAACAGCAGAAAAGCTGATTGTGTCTAGCCAGGATCCCTGGGAAAAGCTTGCACCAAGTGTCACGTCAAATCCCTTACTGACTTTCTGTCGTAAAAGATCCTGCCCAGAAGTAATTTTTTTTTTCTGCCTTCTTCTGTGAGCCCTGGCATGCAAGGACTGTTTTGGGTGGTTGCATGAGTAGTTGTTACTCTGTACCAAGGAATTCTTGGCTTCTGACAGGTGCCAATTATGCTGTGGACATCTGCCCTGAAGGCATTGAATCAAGCTGACAACTCATTTTATATCAATCAAACAACAACCATTTTCAATAATTTCCCATCCAGCTGGGACTGAATTTGCACAAGTGATCTATGTATTAGAGACATTACCAATCCACAGAGACACTCAGAACCATGATTATGTTCTGTTTTCCCACAGAAACTCTTGCATCTGCACAAGAAAGCAACAACTTCTTCCACCATGCAGGAGGATGTTGACGTCTCAATTTTGGTCACTTGCTGCCAAGCTCAACTTGCAACAGTCAACTCACGTCAGATTGGAAGAGGATTTTTAATGTCCAGGCTTGCCACTTGCAAATCCTGTCTGTTGATCCTCTAATCGATATGGATCTGTGAATCTGCAAGGTTATACTTTAGTTTTCACTACTGTTTAGCCACTGTAATGGGCACATAGGAAATGCATGGGAGTTTTAATCCTGTTTTTTGAGTAGGAGAGCTGGACTTATAACCAAAGCGTTATTAGGAACAAGAGAAAATACGAGGCAGAAATGTTCCAGATGGTAACTTTTCCTCTCTGTGATAGTTTATTTTCAAAGTGGTACTGGCATGAGCCCAAACCTCATTCTGCTTTGAGCAGATAATACCTTCTTCACAGATACATATTTTTTAAAGTACACAATTAATCAGAAAAATATCTGGCACTGATTCCATTCCCTTTTTGACCCATTAAACCATGATGCTGTTTATACAAATTCCTTCAAATACTTTATGTAGTAGAACAGAACATTTGGAGGCAAGGAATTGGTAAAATATTCTTCTGGGAAGGAACAAAAATTCCCTTTGCTAGTGTTTGAAGTACCTTTTGCTATCTGACTGGAGCTAGAGGTGATAACTAACCCACAGTCCTTGGGAATATGGTTAGCAAGCCAGAACAGTAGGCAGGCTCACCTTCTTCTTGTATTCTGTCAAGTGCTGTGCCCTGCTGTTTGCATAAGGGGACCAGCTTTTATTATTCTACTCTGTCCCTGCTACTGTGCACCAGGGCAGCACAAAGCAAGATTTAGTGCTTGGATATAGTATTTGCTTGATAGCAATTGTTATAGTTAAGGCTGCACTGAGACTTCTGTCTTAACCTGCTGTTCTCCCATGCTCAGAATATTTTTTTTAATCCCTTTCATGTGAAATTTTTCATGCTTGTTATCAGCTGAAATATGATTTTTTTTTTTTTTTGGCAAGCCTGAATAAAATTCATTCATTCATATTTGAATTATGCAAGGAAGTGGGTGTAAGGAGAAAGGTCTCTTTTTTGCACATTCATAATTCACAAAAAAAGCTGCATATTACAAGCTGAAACTTTCCAGGTGGCTAGTTTTGACTGAAGGGTAGTCTTCATGCTAATTACAAAGAGAGAATGACTGAAAGAAAAATGAAAGAGAAAAATTAAAAATGACACATATTGTGATTAACTCATTTGTTTTGTAGGTGTGTCATACAAAAGTTACATTGTGAGCCACTTAGAGCAAGTTTAAAGTAACAATTTCATTTAAGTTAAGATGAACTACCATAATTACATAATATCAATGTTTTGTGCTGCAATTTCACTAAGACTCTCCCTACAGAAGCTGCAGAAGCTTTTACTTATGCAAATGTGGAAGCTCACAGTGAAATCAGTGCAGAATCTTATGAATCATTAACTTTGGCCAGAAAGCCAGTCTGGGGAAGGAGGGAATGGCATGCACTGGCAGCAACTGTCCCTGCGCCCTGGGTCTCCCTGAACGCTGGACTGCTGAGCAAAATAACTCAGGGGTTTTGCAGTTTCTTCCAACTTAATACACTGACTGACAGCAAAGCACTAAAGCTTTATTATTCTCTTTTCCTTACTATATTTCCATATACTTGTGGACATAACAGGCGGCTCATAACCTGACCAGAACTGGGTGACTGACCCTCCACGGTAACAAAGGATTTCTTCAGCAGAAGGTACCTGGGCAGCAGAAGCTGGGAGTGTTAGAACAGTCTCCCTTAACCCATGGAAAAAAGGGACTGTGTCATGCAGCTCCATGTTCTCACAAAATGCCTGGAGATAAAATACAAGCATATAAATAAAGCAATGTAACTCTAATTTTAAACATCTGAAAGAATAACTGGCAATGATTAGCATAGTAATTGCTGACTTTGCTCCACATGGAGCAAAGATGAGTTTAGACCTTCCCCACTACTAAGTTCCCAGTAACCTTTTGGAGGCCAAAGAATTGGAATCCACTGTCGGATTCAGTGCAGGAAACCTCATCTTTTTTTACCCCTTGAATTTTGGGTGAAGTGAGGACAAACGGATTTTTCCCTGTGATGCTGCTTTTTTTACAAAAAAACCACATGAGTGAATTCTGAGACATAATTCTGTAAGTAGAAATTTAAAACTTAACCTTTACTATTCCAGATCTCTATTCCAGGAACAAAAGGTCTTGATCCAGTTCCTGAGTGGATGGATGCTACACCAATTGCTAAATAGAAAAGTGACAGCACTGCTGGGCAATAGTATGGCCACATAAAAAGTCCCTGGTCTTACATTTCTTACAGTCATCATTGGCATAAGATCAAACCTCAGCAGTGGGGAAAACAGGAGAAGATTTACATCCGTTTCAATAAATAAAATTATCTATTTGAATCAAAAAGTGACAAGTGCTAGTGAGACTAAAACTGATGCAGAGCTATGAAGAAAACATGGCAACTCCCTTTCTTCTGAATGCCTGATGTTGCCCAAGGTGTTAATGCCCCAGCAACTGTAACAACTCAGCAACTATGAGAACTCTGCTCCAGCCCTTTCCTACTTGCCACTCACTGCAGTAAAATGAATGGGACTCTGTATACTGGCATCATATCTCTTGTCTGTCACCAGCCCTGTACTGGGGTGACTCTATAGGTGTGCGTCACAGTGAAAGTATTTCTTGCTGGTGGTCCTGTTCTGGCAGAAACTTAGAAGAAATTATTGATCTTGTACTTAACCCAGTACTTGCAAGTTATGTTCAGAGTATTTTTAATAGTCTGTTATTTTCTTTATCAGCTCCCTCTCTGATTATGTTCTACAAGTATTCAAAGTAGCTTCCTCTGAAAACTCTTCCTATACCTGTATGATAGTTATACTAACTCACAAGGATTGCAGTGCCCAAGACATGTTGACTCCAGCTGGATTTTTACTTGTGTATTTTTCTTATCTTATTTGCACCCTTGCATGAACTACAGTTCAATGACTGCAATTTGAGCACTCCTTCCTATCTAGCTGAACAATCTTCCCCAACACATCACCATCCTGATGTGTAATCACTCAGGAGACATAATCATTCACTTAGAACTAAAATAATTCTCCTACCGTTTGCTCCTTGCCTCCATTCTGCCCTTTTTCTCTGATTTATTGCACTATATTCCTTATGGAAATATTTTGACATCCATCCCCTCTATTCAAGTCTTATACCCACCCTTGGAGGGAGTGCTTTGAACAGAGGAAGGCCAGGATAAGTGTGTATCTCATACTCACCCTTTTATTCCAGTGTCATTTCCCCCACCTCCTCATTATATTCCTGAGCCCTTCCCCTCCTTCTAGTTTAGCTGCACCTACTATCTCTCCTAGAGTTGAGTCCTCTCTTCCCTCCCCTGGCCCTCTAGTAAATGTCAGAAAATATTTCCTCACAGCCTCTGCTACTCAGGATTGTGTCTGAATATAGAGACCCTGAACCCCAGCCTTGTCTAAGCTCTCCAAATCACTTGACCCCAGAAAGGATGCCACAGGACAGCACTTACCTACAGCGCAGGCTGGAGAGAAAGTGCTGTTAAGGCATTGAATTCCTCCAGCTCTGAGCTCTGCAGCTTATTTAGGCTACAAGAAAGAATTTAGTGCGCCAGAGCACTGAATTTGTTACTCATTAAGCTTAGTCAAAATTACTATGAAATTCCTTAATTAAACAGTTCAAGCTGAGAAGCAAAATGCTTTCTAATCCAGCCACCACAGTGCCCCACTCAGTCCTGTACCTTTGCCTCTTCTTTCTTGCTGCCCTCGTGTTGTCATGTCACCTCACGTGCTGCCTGTTGGTTTTGCTTGCCATGAGTGTCCCCCGACCCCCACACTGCACTGACGAGCAGAAAGCTCTTTATGCCAAGTACTGACCTAGTGGTGTGCACCAGCCCAGGCTGGAAGTGCATCTTGAATTTCTTGCTCCCCTGGGAGCATTTGATTAAAGGAGGATTTTCATGGTGTGTTGAGATTCAGAACGTGGCTGCTATTCAGTAGCTGCTGGTGGCTGTTCTGAGCTGAACACACTCTGGGGCTTCGCTCCTTCTGTGGAGATAAACTGAGTCCTGGGACATGGAATTCTGCACGATTCCCCCAGTGTGCAGAAGTGCACAAACCTGCTGCCAGGCTGCTGTTCTTNAGGAATTCTGCACGATTTCCCCAGTGTGCAGAAGAGCACAAACAAGGCCATGCTCACACCTGCTGCCAGGCTGCTGTTCTTGCATTCAGGGACACAGGTTTCACCAGATTTTCAGTGATTCTCTACAGAAGGCTTCTACACCTGCTCTCTAATGTGTCTCCTACAGCTAAAGAACTTGAATCAGCTTCACTCTTACTCGAGATGTGTGAGATCAGTTTGGAAACATTTGGAAATTGAGGACACTTTGTGAGTGTCTGCACACCTGCACCGGGCCCCACAACAGCACTGGCAAATGCAGGAGACCTCACAGCACAGTGTACCTTTTACAGGCCTCAACAGGCCTAATTCACAAACATACACGTAAGCTCCTCAAAGTGCTCAGAGGAACACACAATCTAAACTAATTTCTGCTATTACAGGTCTTGAAAATCTTCTCTATAGCCCAGGAGATGGCTCTGGAGTCACAACACAGATGTGTACATTTGTACAGAATACAGTTCATAATACTGTTTCTTTCTCCCCTTCCTATTAACAGAAGTTTTCATTAATAAAAACTATGCTTACAATGAACTAGGAAAACAGAATATTTTAAACAGAGGTATGTATTTCCTTTATTTCATATGGCTTGATTTATGGAATTGCAAACTTACCACTTCAGCCTGAACTCAAAAAGCAGAAAAATTACTTTAAAATTAAGTTGACAGTGCTTTAGGATGAATTATGGATACTTTTTTTGGTTTCTGACAGTAATTTGCTTCGGGATATTCTTCTGGCTGAGAAGCTGTAAACAAGACACAGCAGCAAAAATACAAGCAAAGAAAAACAACTAAAAGAATTAGATCAGCTATAGTATTAATCATTTCGATGCTGAATTTGGCTCCTTTGGGTCTAAACCAAACCAACTGTATTTATTTCACAATCTTTATTTTTCAATTCACTTATCCATGGTGAATATATCCATGTGTATGTGTTTTCCCTCCAAGAATCACTGCGTCTCCATCATGACGAAAATAAAACTTTTTAAATTACCAGAAAACTCTTTAATTTATTTCAAGTAAGTCTGCAAGAGGGGAATTCTAGTGCTCAATTTTACATATCAGATAAATGAAGCTTTCCCTGATACGTTTTTCTGCAACTCCATTTAGTGCTAATTTGTTAAAAATTGTGCCACTGTTTATATTTTTAACTGGAGCCCAGGACTACAAGGAGGTGTTGAAGTACTCACCCAAGAGACCAGCCAGAACACAGGCACTGCAGTGCAAGGATTAGTGAGCAGGATGCTCAGACACTCATTTCCAGCTTGGAGTGGCCACAGCTGACTGCAGTTACATCTGCCCACCGGATGTGCACCTCTCCATGTGAAAGTTGTGGATACTGAGAAGTTAAGAAGACATTTTCCAGCTCTGCAGGATGTATGCTGTTCCTTTCTGCTGTGCTGATGCACATGCCTATGTATCCTGTGCAAGCAGTTACTGGACACACAAACCAGGAAGTGGATGTGAAAGTCATTTTATTATTAAATGAGGAACTAGATCAAATTTAATTAAGAGATAAATATACCCTTACAAGTAAGCAAATGTCATCAGAGGATATCAGTTGTCCTTGCATACCCTTCCAGTCATCAGAGTGCTTTAAAACCCTTCTTATTTAGGGACAGTATATTTTTCTGAAATAAGAAAACAAGGTTTTTTTCAGGTGATGCATGAAGCAAGAGTTCAAAGGATTTGACCAAAGAGTATCAGCAAGTAAGCTAAAAATTAAAATTATGACCAAGATGGCAGCTCTTGTAACTTCATGCTTGCCTTGCCATCTGCATAAAAATTTTGGAAATTATCTTGGAGCTTCACATAGTTATCAGTCCTGAGCTGTCCTAATGACTGAAAGTAAGATGTTTCAAAGAAACAAGCTGATGATGATCCAGGTGTTCATAACATGCATCTGTTTGCCTTGTCATGGTATTATCATCACATAGTCTAAATTTAGACAACCTCAGACATTACAAAAAACAGTGTTTGCACTGCAATTATAAAATTTCTTACTTCTAAAATCAAAAGATTGCAGAGAAACTATTTCAGAGAGCAAACAATAGAACATTTAGGAAAAGGAAGCAAAGATTTTATTGAAATAAATTTTGGGAAAAGCCTTCAAGGATTTTGGAAAAAGGCACGGTCCTTTATAACCATGTGGAGCTTAAAGGGTCATCTATCAAGTTCTACCATAGCTGCATTTGAACGATAAACTATGGGAACTCACAAAATCCCAGGTAAGGAGATTCCCCTTACTTTGGAAATCTATAGATTTTAGACATATTTTTCCATAGCACTTTGTGATATCACATATCTCAGTACTTTGGGCTGTCACTTACATGGGTGAAGTAAAGACTGGCAGCAATCCAACTGCTCACTTTGAACTGAACAACCACACGAGATGCTGACACAAAAAAATCACCCTTTGATTTCTCAAGAGTTAAATTGCATCTGCAAACCATGTCAAGTTCCATTTTTAGTAAGTTCTGGTGTCTGCTAGTGCATTTCTGCCACTGGTTATTCTTTCCTTTCTCGTTTCTTCAGACAAGAAATGTCTGCATCCTAGCTGCTAATGAAAGAAGAGCATAATTCTGAAATGCTTAGTCACTTTTGTACTTTTTTACTGGGAAGAAGTGACAGAATCCTGTAGTTAACATGATTCAAAAGAGAAGGGGGAGTAGAAGGTGGAGAAAGATTATATAAAATGTATTTATATTGCTTCCACAACTGAATTGTTTTCAGTACAGTGTCACGCTCTCAGTGTGGGGGAATTCTGCATGTGTCATGATTCTACAGATGTTCTTGCACACTACATGCAGCTGCACTATTTGTCACAGGCAAATTTAATAGGAAGATGCTTGTTATGTGTTCCCTCTAATCTTAGTTCACAAAAACATGAAGAGGAAGAAACCCCACTACCTGATAGCTTGTTTGCTTCCCTTCCTTATATAGCCTTTTAAAACACTTTAAAACAAATATTGGGAACACCCATCTTTCATACTAAATTCTGTAACACCTGCAATTACAGCTCTATTACCTTTGCTAGAATGATCTTGTTCTTTCTAATGTTTATAATGCTAATTAAGTAATTTTAAGTACCTAAAGAGGTCATATTCCTAACAGTGGGGGTTCTTCAAGAGCTTGATCCTTCAAAAGGGAGAATAATTTCTGCTAAGTCCTGAGTATCTTCTGTTCCCAGTGACTTGAAGATGAAACCCAGAAGCACTCCATACAGCAGCATGGCAGAGCCAAGTGCTGTCAGAAATTTTACAGTCAGACTCAGAGAAGCTTTTCTACTCTTGTCACTTCAAAATCCTGGATCCTCTCCTCTAGGTATTCTCTGTCCTAAACTCTGTTGGTCCGCGGGCAGTGTTAACCAGCTCTTCAGAGGGACCCACGCCCTTGGGTTCCAGCTTCTCGCAGATGTATCCAGGAAGTAGAACAAGATTTGGGAATAGAAAAGAGAAGAAAGAAAGAAATAAAGCAGGGGGGGTGGGGGGAGGGGTGTGAGGTTTCACTGGGAAAGCCTGTAACCTGCTGAAACATAGGTTGTCTAGTTAGTGCCAAGGGAGCTAACTGAAGACCAAGCAGTGCAAGGAGAAATTTGGACTTCAGAGAACAAAATTGGCAGCTGAGGTAGAAGCACATCCAACTAAACCAAACAGGACAAAACTCAAAAAGAAGGTACAGCTATAAAAGATGTTAAGGGTGTTACACTGTCAGTAAGTGTATGAACAAAAACCAGATGTTATAAATGAAAAATTTAAATTTAATTACTGCATCTCCTACAGTACAAGACATCAACTTGCTCCAGTGGAAGCTACAGCAGGAAGCCTGTGAGGGGAGGCTGAGGGCACTGTGGTTCTTCAGCCTTGAAAAGGCCACGAGGACACAGGGATCTACTGCTGTCTGGAATACTTCACAAGAGGCTAGAAAGAAGACAGAGACAGTTTTTCTTAGATGTGCACAAGGACAGGAAACAGGCAACCTGCAGAAGTCAGACCAAGAGAAAGTCTGACCAGGGATTAGGAAAAATCATTTACCATGAGGGTGGAGAAACACTGGCAGAGGATCCCTGGAAGGCTGTGACTCCCCCATCTCAAGACGACGAGGTCTGTATGTCTCTTCTGAAGAGTAATCACATTTAACAGATCACCTAGATATTCATATCTACACTTGTAACATTTATATATATATATATTTACAAGTACAGTTGAAACTCTTAAGTGTTTTTAAAATAAAAGAAATGATGGATCAACAGGGCATATAATTTTTTTGCCATTGAAAAATCACATTTTTAAAATAAATGTACCATTTATGTACAATTGTATGGGAGGTATTTTAAAGCATCTTGAATTTTGTACACAGTGAAAACTGCATATATGTAAACTACATAGTCATGTATCAAGTTGATGGAAAAGTTCATATTTGTAGGAAGCTGATCAGATAATTTTGGAAATGTATAACAAGGGCTTCTGTTATTAATGTGCATCTGTGAACACAGTCTGCCAAAGAAAATGAAATATTCCGTGAGTCATTTCAGATGAATGCCAACAAATAGCACTGAAATATTTAATAGAGATGTGAAGATATTAGTTTCCAGTATTCAGATGATTACTTAGATCAGAAGTTAAACAGGTGTGACTGTGACATCTCTCATTCTGTTTCCAATCAATCTCAAATCATATATATGAGATCTAGTTGTGTTTGCATAGAGACTGAACTTCAGAAATTGTGAACTACCTCACGTAAATCCTGCCGGCTAGTGCCTGTCTGTGTGTCTGTATCTTAGATTCAAGCATGTTTCTTAATTATCCTATACCTTTATCAGGTTACACTACGGTCTCCTACAGCTACAAGAATTTTTAACTTAGCACTACAAACTATAGCTCTCAGTTTAATGATCACAGTATTCCTGCTGATTGGGTAAATTATATTGGCAATGAAAATCAAATACTTTTGTTAGCTGGCCTCCTGATGGCAATGAAGAAATACAAGTCAATCAGACTTTGAATTACTCTAATTCAAGAGAAGTTAGGAAAGTGTGAATGTTTCCGAGATCTGCTGCTCAGCCATGACTCTGCAGTCATAGCAGGGTTTGAAAATCCTTGCTCTGCATTTCACAGACTATTCAGTGACTTTACAGCCCAATAAATGTGATTTTGCCATTATTAATAAAAAGCAACAGGGTTTGTATTGAGGTGACAGTGTAGGGACTCAGCAATACTCTGGGTTTTTCTGGGCCTAGATAGATTTTAACTTGGTTTAGCTGTGATAGCAATTGTTCAGCTGTGAGGCACTCTTGACTAGATTTGTTTAACTCTAGTTTAGGGTAATAACAAATGGTTATTCATTGTGAACTGAACTGCCTACAGTTCTAGAGTCAGCTGTGGGGAAGAGTGGAAAACACATAAAACTAAACCCAAGCAGACACCAGGCTGAGAAGAAAGACATCCCTCTCCCATGAGTAACACACGAATCCTGGTGATAACTCATCATAATACTCCCCCATTCCTTTTGAGGAGTATCAGTCTTAAGACCCAAAGGAGAACTGGGGGAGTAAGTGCAACACCAGAGAAGAGGGCATCTTTAATGTAGCAATTTTAACTCTATTTTTAATGAGGTCTTCCAATACACATTAAGTAATTTTGACTATTAGACTGTTTAAAACATTAATTGGACTAACTATAAATTTTTAGAGTAATTTATATTCTTTTGCTTTTTGCCAGTACATTTTTGCCAAACAGAATTCCTTTGAGTGTAATAGCACAACATAACATCACCAACATCTTTAAGAACCTGGAAGCTGAAACAAGCACTATAAAGATCACTGAAGCTCACAAGCATTTTTGGCCAGTTGCAGTCAATGCTGCTGTGCTCTATTTTCTCATGGACAAGCTGAATAAAATCAATCCAGTGAATTAGCTCTCACTCAAGGTTACCACTCAGGAAGAGGTCAGTGAGTTTGCGTGCTGCTGTTTTAATCTAGTGCTACCACTGGCTTACCACCTTCCCTCTGGTCACAGGCTTTTACTGCTGCATTTCACAAGGCAGTGCAGTGAGCAAAACCCTCTGAGAACATGAGGCTGAGTGTAAAGAACCTGCCTGCCTGTCTAACTCCCTCAACTGTCATTTACCCTGGTCTGTTTGAAAGGGTATAGCTTACTTTCCCAGCCCAGTTAGCTCTCCCAGTACAGCACAAACCCTGCACAAGCTCCCATTTACCACTCTGTGTATGTACACCTCTATGTGTGGCCAAGCAGCCCACAGAGCAGTCCTTTGCCTTTAGGTTTTCAGGTCTCCCTTGCATGCCTTCTCAATTCAGCCCAGTACAAGGGAATATGGACAAGTTTGTGTAGTTCTGCTTGGGTCTCCTTGCTGTAGCTTGAGCTGTTCATGCTGCCAGCTGGCTCTGCCAGGCCCCTGGAAAACTCCCTCCTCAGGGAAGAACATCAGTCTGAAATGCTTCCTACAAACTGCATTTGCGCTGAACCAGTCCAGGCTGCTTTCTTGTTAAGGACATAAAAGCATGACAGCTTCACAAACACTGCTGTGGCTGGGGGGCACCTCTGCAGGGACAGCCAATTTTCTCGCTCTCTACTTTCCATCTTCATCTCAAACACTGGGAAATGCATCAACTTTCAAAGTAGCTCTTCATGTCCTGAGTGCTGCTGTCACATGTATATATTCCTTCCCAGAAGGAGCAGAATGGAAAGAGTGTTGTATAATGATCTCTCATTTAGCTTAAAGTGTCATCTTTTCCTTCACTGCATTTTGTCTGTGAGAAGTATGCTGAGTCTTGTGCAGCTGCGTTCTCGCTCTTATTCGGCACAGATCTCTTCTAAGTTCTGCACCCACAGCAAGAGTTTCCTTCTTCCCTTTGAAAAGAGTGGCAAACGGGTACAGAGCAGAGGAGCCCAAAGCCTACATGGATGTGAACCAGGACTAGGATGAAAATATTAACCTGATAAAAGAGGTTTTTTTGGCTTCTAGTGCCTGTGTTCTGAGCTGGAAAATAAAATTCTAAATGGAGAAGAGAAAGGGAAGACAAAGAAATTCAGATTCAGATGCTGACCCTATTTGTTTTCAGAGCACAGAATATCTACTATACTGAAACATAAATCAGCCAGCCAATGAATTCTTGACCAGTATTCTCAAGATTATCTGAAATTCAGCTACAAGCATCTTGCAAGAGGGCATGTGCAATGACTGACTTCAGCAAGGTGACAAAAACTGCTCTGGTCGAGGTTGGGATGCTCAGAACGCTCACCACCACACATGGCAAGGCCCTGCCTTTGTTTGATACATTTCTCATTAAGCTGTGTAAGCAAGATACAGTTCTGCTCAGAAAAAACCACACTCAGTTACTTAAAAATTAACTGTGGTTACACCAATTTTCATTGTCAAGCATGCTAACCTTTAGAGCAGATCTAGTGTTAAATCATGGATATCCATAGGGAGTTCCCTTGGATCATCTGATCAAATTATGCTCTTAAAAGTACACTTCAAAAATGTCATCCTGGTGTAGGAGGGGGAAAAAAAAGAAAATAAGGCAATGAAATTAATGGAAATTTGGAGAAATGAAATGTTGTCTCATGTATTTTGACAATGTAGGCATCAGTAGGTTTGCCAGACAGATCAGCTTCAGATTTGACTTGAACAAATTAAGCTAGTCTAAAGCACAAGCTACTTGCTAGTAATTTTCTTGGCTGTTTCCTCTTGAACAATTTTACAAGTTTGTTTACATTGTACCAGCACTGGCCATGCACCTCCCACATTTGAGGTCATTTCCCAGCCTTTGGGAAGAAAGCTGGCATCTGACAGGGTGGCCAATTTCTGGTCATAGAAGTGTTTTAAGTAACAAGGTGTACAGGCAGCAAGAGCAAAGGGGAAAAGATGTAAAGTTGAAGAAATGAGAGACTGCTAAAACAATCAGATATAGACAGCAAGAGGAAAGAGCAGTGAAACACCTGAAGGGCTCTGACAGAGAAATCCCACTGCACCAATTGCTAAATTTTTACCCTGCCTTGCAAACAGCACACTGTAGGCACCCTTCCTTCGCAGACAAATGCTGCTGGATTTCTTTCAACAATAAGACATCAGGCAAAACCAGGCATAGCTGAGAGATCCATAATAATACCAAAAAAAGAGAGAAATGATACCCAAGAAAAAGTGATGCCAATGAAAAACAATTCTTCACCACCACTAAACAAATGCCCAGCCAGTCCTCAAGCTGCAGTCCTCAGTCAACTTCCATCTCTAGTTTATACAGAGAGCATGATGCCATATGGCAGGGAATATCCCTTTGGTCACTTGGGGTCAACTGCCCCAGCTGTTGTCCTCTCAACTTTTTGTGCACCCTCAGCCTCATCACTGGTGGAACAGTGCGAGGAGGAGAAAAGGCCTTGAATCTGTGTGAGCACTGCTCAGCAATAATTAAAACATCTCTGAATTATCAACACTGTTTCCAGCACAAACCCAGAACACAGCCCCATACCAGCTGCTATGAAGAAAAATAGCCCAGAAAATCTACCCCCGTCAAAATTAGCACAACCTTAAACTGAGTTTGCTGGGCTGGAAGGTGTTGGGATTGTTACTTGTGAATGAGACAAATTTGACTGAAGCCTAAGAAACATTTTTACAGATTCCTTTAAAACAGGCTTATACTTTAATACTGTCTACCCTCACACAAAATGCTATGATTTGATTTTCCATTATTATGACCATGTATTACAACACCAAGTAACAAAGACTGCAGCAAATTTGGATTGGAGAATATAAACATTCATCCTCTTGTTTGATTTTCCTAAATCTCTTTCTGACCTAAGCACCTAAATATCCTCAGTCTAGTCATAATCCACACCTTGACCATATGGTCCTCTACCAGAAAACAAAATAATTCTAGGCAATTAAGACACTTGCCCATATCCATTTCATCTGCTAGATCTTTGGAGGTGCAAACAAAACACTGGATGGGAAGATCTGCTAATGCTGATAGTGCTTTAGATCACTTGATAATCTTTTTCCTGTGATAGTTATTACTGAATGGAAATCAAATGCATGCATGTTAGGACTAGTAACAGATGGCACTTCTGTTCTGTGAGGAAGAAACAGGGGCATAGGGGCAGCAAAGTTGAACCTCCCCCCTTCCCTGTCTTACCGGTATTCATTGTGTTGCCCTCCTGTTACAGTTGGCTGTGACTCTTCCTTGTTATAAAGAGATGTCAGAAGTTAGAGAGAGACAGATGATAACCTTAAATCCTTTACTGCATTTTACCAGGATTCTGAGAAATAAAAAATAAAAAAATAAAAGCCAGATGAGGGAGTTGGAAAATGTCAGTGAGGCATTACACAAAGAACTTGATACATTTGTTGACCTTTCTTCTTACTCCACCCTTCTCCTCTAAGATGGATTTAGTAGTAGTGAGTGCTTAGTGCTATAAGTGCTTTCTTAAAAATAATTTAGATGCTATTGGCTGTCTGCCTGCACTTGGAAAACGTAGCTGTTTCAATGAGCCCCTGCTGAAACGGAAGAAAAAGGATTTATTGAAATGCCTCCAAAAATGAACCAAAATTTCATTCTTCCCCTTGTCTGCTGAAACCCATCTTGTTCTTGCTTTTACAGTCTTTTGTTTTATTTTTTTAATTGTACCATTGTATTCAGGGTCTTTTCATTCTTCTCGGCTATTTTACGAATGGCGTGTGTGGTATTAAGAGCTGAAGGCAGAGATGAGAGGAAAAGTGTTTTGAATTGACTAATTTGCAGGCAAGAAATAAAGCTCTTGTAAGGTGGTCCCAGGGGTATCTTTGCCATGAACACTATTTGAAATGACATGTAATCTGGTACATTTCAAAGGCAAAACATTTCCTATTCTAAAGTATCTTCCTGAGCCAGGGTTGGTTTACCTGTTTCCAGAGAATAATGAACTCCACCGAGGCCAAGGAATCTCCTTCTCTCCTATCTCAAAATTCCTGTTCTTTTTCAAAGGGGCAATTGCAGCAGTTTATTTCTGTCCTATCTTTTGCTGCTCTAATGGCTCAGTGCTCGCTACTAATACATAGCTGAATACACCTCTGGATTAAATAAGTAACAGAACCCAGCACACCCCTGTACAACACCATAAATAACGCTGTAGAGCTCTCTTGTTGTCTCGTACAACAGTGGAAAAATTAGGTCTGGTTCTTACAGACTTTTAAAATTTTAAGCATTTCACCATATAACTTTGATCTGACAATTTCTTAATAAAAACTGTTCCTCTTCTAGAGAAATCCGAGTTCAGCTGACCTTGGAATGTTGTATTAATATTCTTTCTCAGCACAATTCAGTGTTTCTAGCCTTGCTGACATACAAAAAGGCTTACAAACAAAAGGGCACATTAAATTTTTTAAGGCAGAAATTTCAGAAAAGCTTTATGTTTAGAATTTTGTCCATACACTGGTGAAGGCTTAGCTGGTATTGTAAACTGACACACTTCATCATCATCTGTGAACATATTCATATACTCTAAGAAATGTTTCTATATATGTGTGATTTAAGCTTAAGATACAGCTTCTGGGTATCACATAGTTTTAAAAGATTTTTAAATGTTTTAAATGAGGAAATTGGCTACAAATAAACCCCAAAGCTTTTGAGAAAACAAACACTGATAAATATTACAAATAATTTCTATTACTTTCACAGCTGTTCTGTTCTAAAGCTTTTAGTTACCGAAAACCAAACTCATGCTTTGTGAACATTCTGAACTTACGCTGATCACCGTTTCAACATTTACTTGATTTTCTCTTTAACTCTCTGTGAAGAGAAATCAGGGAACAGTGTGTCTACAATAATGACCCTACATTTTTATATTTTTTAATTTATTTTATATTTATTTTTAAAAAAAATTAAAACTCCAGCTACATTGATTTTAAAAATCCACATGCTTGTGCTCAAATGTACTGGCTCTACAAAGTATTTTTTCAGTTGTGGACAATGTTAAATAAATTATGTTACTTGAAGAGAGATACTGAAGGTTCCTGGATAGAATAAGCAAAAGAAATGGATTTGAAATGTCCAGAAAAGAGAAATTGCTGAAGGCATAAAAAGTGAAAAGTTCTCTTGTCAACCTAATATTTATGTGAGGCAGCAGAATGTCCAGGATGACTCGTGCTGTCAGTTTGCATTACCAGTCTCAGCCCCTTGAAGGACAGATTTCTGTACTGAGTGACTCTAAGTGCGCTGCATTTGGATCACTACCAAATAGAAGTCATGATAAAATATTATATCCCACAGTCAGGTCTTACACCTTAATTGTTGTTTTTCATGAGGTTCTGTCAACTGTAATTCTTAATTTATGGGAAATCAGCCTAAATTTAACTTGGAACTAAATGTGTCCAGTGTTCACAAAAACTTCCAAAGAAGACAGCGCTGCTCCCCAGTAGTGTTTATCTCCTGGACTGGTCCCCTTATCAATTCTGAACTATTAGATCAGTCTGGACTAGATGCTATTATTAACAATCAGGAGAAAACATAACACCATGAAGTAAAGAACTTTCTACAAGCTAGTTAGCAATACCACTAGTCCTAGAAATCCTACCACAACCAGAGAAATAAACCATGCCTTTCCATGAGTGTCAGGTGCCATCACACGTTAACACAAGGATGGCATTACATGCCCAACACTCAGTGTCTGAGGCAAGTTTCAGTGCTTGGCTCAGGTGGCTGCCTGGGGAGCAAACACTCGCTGCTTTCTGAAATCAGAGGTAGCTGCTTGCTGTTCTGTATTTGCACAAGTCATCAACCTGGCACAAGTATACTTGAGCAACAGATCTGACCCTACCAAAAATTTGTTAACCCTCCTCTGACCCAGCTACTTCCTAATGCCAGCATAAGGACTTCTGTTAAGCCCCTTTCATTGCCTGTGTGTAACATCACCTTCAGTGAGACATTAACTAAATTTCTTTTTTTTTTTCTTTAGATAAATTTCAAACATAGCCACGTCAATGTGCATTGAAACATTCATATAGGCAATACGTAAGGAAGCCATCAGCAGGAATCAATTGTTTCACTCTGTGATGCTTGTCAGAGACAGGAGCGCTTTGCTAATACAGAATACCTAGCCAAAAAGCAGCACAATATCCTGGCTCAGCTGATTTATTGAAACTATATTTTTGAGGGCTGTTTTTCCTTTGGTGACTCATGTGATGTGGTGCCATTTTAACAGTGTGTAGAACATATGCTTGTTTGAACACTTCATTATTTGGCTCAAAGTAGTACAGTATATTGTTCTGTTTAGGGAAGAAGTCTGAATTTACCATTGACTCAGGAGAAGTTCACAATGTATCGCTGGGTCAAGGACAGGAAGCTGCAGCAGAAATAGCTGTGGAAAAGGCATCAAAAGAAGGCCACTGGGTTATACTTCAAGTAAGTCAAAGCTCTTCATTACATCAGTGCTGCACTGCGGTGTTAAAAACTGAAGCGTTTCAAAATAACATGTGCCTAGATGAAAGAGTACTAAATAGTGATTTAAAACTTCCTTTGTCTTTGCCACAAGGGAAGCACATAACTTCATCTGTATATGTGAGTATTGCTGAATATCATATAAAATATGAATTGCAACTATCTTGCATGTAGGGAGTCAACTAACATATTTTCCCAAGCACATGATATCTGATTTACTAATTTATTATCCATTAAAAAAAATCCTTTAGTAAATAAATGTGTAGCAAAAAGAATTGTTACGCTGTATAATCAGATGAATAGATACAAACAGGGAAGATTGCTGTCATTATGCAGTGTATTGTGCTAAACAGATGCACACAATTTTTTTCAAATATTGTGCAGTATCAAACTGCTTCCTTATGTCTGGGTTTTTCTTGTATCAATAAAATGTTTCAAATTTCAAATCAATAGCTCACTGGGAGGCCTATTTTTTTTCATCCCTTCTCCCCCCTCTCCCTCCTTATCTCTGAATATTTATTTTGTAGTAAAGTGGTTGGACACATTAGAGAAATTACTGAAGAAAACCAGGGAAGGAAGTCAGCGGGGTGATTGGTTTTGAGTCTTCTTCCCTAAAGCACATCTCATTCCAGAGTGGATTTAGGAAGCCTCCCATTAAAATAACTGATAAGCCACTACCTGTAATGCTGCCTGATCACCACGCTGCACTAGATAAATTTGACCAGGCAAGCAAAACACCACGAAATAAAACTTTAAAAATGTGAGTATTAAACTTCTCATTTTAAAGCCATGTGAAACAGTGAAGTTGCTAAAAGCCTTTACAGCATATGCAATAGTAAAGCAGAATTAATTTCGTTTCTTAAAGATTTGTTCACATATCCTAGAGTGATTCACAAAAAACCTACTTCTTTCAATTTTAAAGCATCACATACAGTTTCTAGCTAAGTACCTGTCTGCGTGCATGGCAAATGAAGGATTTGCAGTCACTACAGGTAATTACTGTCGTACAGAACAATAATTTATTTTGGTTTCATCTAGCTTAGTTTGGTTTATCTTGAGATGCACAACCATGTGGGTTTGTGTCTCTGGAATATCTTTTACATATTCCGAGCATGCAGTGCACTGGAATTAGGTCTTCAGCTGAGCTAAATCAGTGAGGTTCACTACACCAATTTACATTCCTAAGGGTTTGGTCCAAAACATTTGGATCATACATTAGAGGAAAGCGTAGCTTGGCTGCTAGGTTATCATATTTTCCTCTGTCCTTTTAATTTTTGTTTTGGAAGGCTTCTAATGAAAACATTTTTTTTTCTTACTGACTCTTAAAAGATACTTACAAACACAGGTGTGTGTATATATAGGAGTTATAAGTTATGATGAAAGATATAGTCAAAGAAATAAAAAAAATCTGCACACCATAAATCTGTAATAAAGAAAGAGCATCTACCTGGAATGCTAAAAAACTCATTATTAAAAAAAAAAAAATTGCTTTTTCAGCACTATATTCTAAAAAGCCTCTGTGGAAATTACAAAGGCTTTTCTCTTTTTCTCTTGTATAGAGCCTCTTCCAGTAATAAAAAAGGAAAAACCGCCAGCCACCCGCGCGGCGGAGGGAATGTCACCCAAAGTGCTGACAGACGCACAAAGAAACCCGTAGCTGCAGCCACGGCCACAACGCGTATGTCACCAACTTCTGTCGGCGGCCGTGGCTCCGCCGGG
>VYXD01005457.1:1058086-1087385 GCA_013397195.1 Hylia prasina
CCGTAACCCGCCCCCCGACCCGAAGCCTCCCGCCCGGGCGCCTGTGTGAGCCCGGTCATTACCAGTGCGGGAGCCGGCGCGGCTGGAGCGCTGTCAGCAAACCCAAGGCGCATCCTGCACTTTCTTCCGCGGTTTCCACCCGGAGTACAGGGATGTGACATGAGCAGGAGCCAGAAGTCACAGACCTGCGGGGCTGAGGCGACTCGGCCGACGGCAACCCCGAGCGCCCGCCCGTCGAGCTGGGGTTTGTGCCTGGGGAAAAGCATACACGGGCTTCAACGGGCACGCTCTGTTAACTCGTTTAAATGGCCACAAGCACGCTGCTCTTCCTGAGGAATTACACCTTAAACAGACTTGGCTGTTTAATAAACCAGCCCCGGTCCCCTGCAGCGGTGACCTCTGATCCCACAGCAATGCAAAGATTTCTCGTAGCGCTGTGCCCGCGCTGCTGCGGCCGAGCGGCGATAATGACCAAGGGTCCGTGTGCGACAAACTATTTCAGCAAGAGGAAGGCGGAAAAGTCCTCTCCCACATCTGTGGGGCATTTGGTGATTATCTGCCCGTGGCAGTGGCCGTGCCGGGCGGGCGGAGGGCTCCTCACTGAACCCGGCATTTGTCAGATGGTGATGGGAGCAGGTAGCAAACAAGCCCCTTCCCAGTCCATGCAAGCCAAGCGCGGCCGAGACGGGCGATTCACAGCCCCCATCCTCACCTCCTCCTCCTCCCCCGCAGCCCTGAGCAAGGCAGGTGTAGAAAGCTCCCAGCGCCACAGGCGGGGGCTTCCTACCCAGGCTGTCTCTGGGAAGGAGGCAGGGCGAGGAGGGAGGCAGGAGTGCAACAGGCCCTGCACACACGCGGCCCAGCCGAGGGCTCCCCCCGCCTCCCCCGCCGCCCCGCTCACCTGCAGCGCCCCGCGCCAGCCCGCGCTCCGGCCCCGCTGCCACGAGCTCCCGCTGCGGGAGGAAGGAGAGGCATCCGAGGAGACAAGGGGAACAAAAGGACGAGATCAGAAAAAGGAATAAAAGAAGGAAATGTAGCGAACACTAAAAACAAGAGGAGGAATTTTCCCCGGGGGGAAGAGAGAGGGAAGCGCCGCTTACATGAGCTTTTTTCCCCCCTACAATTTCTGCAGAAATTCTGACAATGCACGTGCTCGTTTTCCCTTTCCCAGCCCACACAAACCTGTTGTTGTTTTACTTTCATTATTTCATTTTATTGTATTAGAAATGCTGAATCATAAAACAGGGGTTAGTGAAAATGGTATTTATCTTACAGAAACAAGCCCCACATTATTTTAAAGATCCCCACACTACTGCTGTTATTATTATTATTATCATCATCATGCATCTTGGCAGGTTGAAAGGTATCTCAGAACAGTAAGAATTCAGCAGTAATTTAACATCCCACAGCAGTACTTTAAAAGCTTCAAATAGCATTTTGAATTTTAAGTCAGTACAAGTGTAAATAAATGGATGCACTCCCACATGTCTGTTGTTTTTAAACTTGTGGTGATACTAAAATATTTGCCTAACAGCTTTGAGTTGTAGCAGAATTTCAGCTCATATATACACATGCGTGTGATATTGAATTAAACCATTTGTCATTCTTTTTCCATAAAAGACACAATTTGGCTCTCAGCAAACCATTTGAAATAGAAATTATGATGATGATACCGCAGCTCCATTTTATTTTATGGTACTGTATTGATTTTCAAATGGACAATACATGTATTTTTGTAATGGTCTAAAAGAAGATGTTCTGCCTTTTTATTTTACAGTCCTTATGCTATTACTTGCTTTCATTTCAATAAAGGATGGCATTTTTCAGAGATGCTACCATAAATTGCTTCATTTAATAAGTTGCTACACAGAATAATAATGTTACACCAGAGAGCAGCACTTCATAATTTGGAAGAAATAACATTTTTCTTTTAAAAATATCGTTGACTCCTTATTTTTAAATTAAAATTATCTTTCTGCTGTTTTCTTTCAGAAGGATAATCTGATTATTAAAAAATTCCTCTTTTTTTCTTGCAAGCATTGGAACTTGGGTGTGACATAAAGGGGCTAATTAAAATGGGGAACAAATTAGATTAATTTCCACGGATATAATAGTGATATAAAAGTCTTGTTCTCAACAATGACTCCATAATAGAATTATTTCATTTATGTCTAAGCAGGTTCCTTATTCTGTCTAGTGAGGATTGCCAGCAGTGTCTTAGTGACAAGGTTTTTATTATTTTTTTGACAGTTTGATAGGAAGTCGGTGCTTGCTTCAGGGTTTGCAGTCTCTTCAAACATGGATTATGAAGGCTACCATAAAAATATGGATAAAATGCTACCTCCCCAAAGTGCCATACGTTATGGCCTGCACCCCAATGTGGAGATTGCTTTTGTAATAACTGCAGACAACATGCTCCATATGCTATTAGAGCTGCAATTCAAATACTCAGTTACTAAGGAGTGACTGGGAAAGGAGTCTCCTAAACTGCGAAGACAAGGTCAGTCAAAACATAGAGCAGGCTTCAAATTTTTCACAAGACAGTTTTTGCCTGTGTCTGTGGGTTTATATTTGGGGGTTTTTTCCTTCTATGGACACCAATTTCAATCAGATTAGGTATTAGGTACCTGGTTTCTTGCAGGGATTCAATCTGAAATTTGCAGTGAGGGATCTCTAGTATACGTGAGACATAAATATATGCATTATTTTGCACCACAGAGAAAAAAAAGAACTTGATGGAGTGTTACAATATATTAATAGCATTGTGCCATTTAGGATCCTATGTCAGGTTGCAAAATACCATTATTTCCAAACTATAAGGCAGAATTTGCTTTTCTTCCTAATAGCATGGATGTGTACACGTCATCTTCTCCATTTCACAGGATAAATCCTCCATATCCTTCATACTATGGCAGGAAGGCACAAAAATTCTTTCACTGCATAAAGTTAAGATACACAAAGTTTATAATTTCCTTTACATTTATGCCGTTTTTCTAATTTCCTTTACATTTTTGCGATTGTGGGTACAAGAGACACTTGCCTCATGCAACATGGTATCTCTTGAGGATGAAGGCAGAGCTAGATGACATAAAGAAAAAATCTTTTAGAAGAATGGAAGATCAGATATTTTACTCAAACACCAGCAGAATGATACTCATATAAACTGATTTGTTTTCCAGAATATGAAAGACTGGATCTGCTCATACATGAGATAAGGCATTCTCTCCCAGAACTTAACTTAGGTCTGAAGATACATGTGCCGTGCTTTACTAAGGGGATGTATGGCTTTAAATAGCACCAGAGTAAATGCCAGAAACAGGTAGTTGTAAGTGACACTTGGGGAGCTTATTTCTCATTTCATTTATTTAAAAACTGTGCTTTCATAAGCTGCCTACTCCAAACATGTAACTCAAATTGTTTTAATTTGTGTGGAAAAACTTATTATGAAACTGCTCAGGACACTGAAATCCTCTCTCTGCATACTAGGAAGCAAAATACAAGGCTTCTTATTATGGTCTGATTCCCATTTCATTAAAGGCATGGAAGCAAGGTTGGTACATTCTTCTCTTCTGCCATTGCAGAAATTTCTCTCTCCTGTTATAACTGTGAAGAGATCTGGTTTCTAGTTGTGGTAAATGTTCACTTGTGTTTTAGGCAATCCGTAGGAGAGAAGGGAGGCAGCTGTTGGATTCCTCAAGAGACTTTCTGGTGCCAAAAACGAACACTACTTTGTATAGATCCCTGCTGGAAAAGGCTTGTGGTTCAGATTGTGTTAAATGATCAACATCCTCAAAGCCACCAGGATGTGGCATTTGACTGTCATTAGGAGATGGCCATTAGCTGCAGGTGAAGGTGCAGCATCAGCAACACCCAAGTCCTGGTCTCACCGTGCATCTGGTGGGTGCAAGTGAAGCGAGGTGAAAAGGACATGGGTCCTTTTCCATCACACATCTTCGGCAATTTTTGGTAATAAAATGTCTCTCAGCACCAACAAAGTGCTGAATAGGAACATGTAACGTTCTTAATCATAGAAGGCCTAATTTTCATAATATCTAGCAATCTGAAACAGCAATGTACCTGCTGCAGCAACACGTAATACACGTTCAGTCACATAACTGGGCAACCAAGTAGCTTCTTAGGCATTGCTAGCAATTTACACGGACAATTGTGGTAAATCCATGCAGAGCTGTGGTTAATGCATACCACTCCAAAAGTAGGTACTGAAAATCTAATTCACAGAGCTAGTTTTTTTGAGACCTCCTTTTTTTGCCACCTAAAATTACCTTCCTTTCAATCTTTAATTCAGAGTAACAAAACATGGGCACTCAAATAGCCATTAGTGCAAGCAAGCCAGCAGAATGGTAGCCTGATTGCATGTACAATTTTCTGTGGGATATCAGAAAGCAAGTTAGCAATTTGGCCCTTTATCATTTTCTCTCTGTACATATGCGTAGGTGGGTGCTTCCATGTGTATGTATATGAATTACTATATCATATAATTACTTAATGCAATTAGAGTGAAAACCCAGAACCTACACTCTTGTTTTTCTGACTGTTTCCCCTTTTTAAAAAATAAATGACTCACCCCAGTGGCAAGAGCCAAAATATTCTTTACACTTGACAATTTAGCTACCTTATGTGTTTTTACTGGGGAAAAAAAAAGCCCTCTATCATTTATCATGTCATCTTATCACAGTCTCTTTGTGAGACGCAAATAGCACACTAATGTTTTCTTTTGTTAGGGTGAGTTGGCAATCTCCTCAGAGATGGAGCAACTACAGACAGCTCTTTTCTTTGATAATCTTCCTGACACTTGGATGAGACTGGCTTATCCATCAACATACAGTTGCTCAGTGGTAAGTCGAATGCCAACAGTCATTCAGCATGGATGGCACTTCATGTCCATTATGAAAAAATAGAATTGAAACTAAAGAATTTTTTTGGCAAATATCTTACCTTCTTGAGTAACTCAGAATAGCTTTTTATCATAAACTGATATTACCAGTGTTATGAAAAGCAGAAAGAGCCTTGCATTTACCTTGCCAATTACTGCAAACTTTGAAAGATTTCTCTAAAATTTGCATTTCCACTTCTTCCTTGCTTGCTTGCTTTTTCTCAAGCTCTGTGCACTGATCAAATACATTTGACAAGTGCTGTAGCACTCAGTATCTGCTACTCAGAAGACCAAGCTTGGTTTCTTGTGTTTATTGGGATCAGAATTTGTAACAATTAAAGGGCACGGCTCTGAGCTCAAGGGTGAAATGATCACCACAAGAAGGAGCAATTAACAAAGCAGCTTCTGTTAAGAACAGGGGAAAGTTTCAGAGAAAGTGGTGGGGCCATGACGTTTCTGTTCATCTTAACTGAACACTTTAACATGTGGCTATCTATCTACTCGTCACGACTGTTTTACAATACCAAAAATGAAACTGAAAACAAAAAGTGAAAGCCATCCAAGGCTGGCAGATTATTTCCTTGCTGACATACATTCAATTCTCCACAGGTAGTCTCCTGAGTGAGGCAAAGAGCCACTGGCTGATGGAGCTAACCAGGACTCCAGAGCTGACCAAAGGACAGGAAAGCTCTGCCAAGCACAAAGACAGGTAGCGCTAGAAGGCAAAGCAAGGCCACACTTCTGAGATCAGTTCAGACTTCTGAGAGATCAAAAGTGGAAGAAGAAATCTTGTTCAGCAGAGGAGACACTGAGAAAAGCACCAGAGGTACATTGTGGTGAAGATCAATCAGAGCTTTACGGAATTAAATGCTCTTTTAGCTTTCCTTGATGGAAAACTAAACCACCATAGAGATACTGTGATGTCTGTGATAAATATATGTCCTGAAGACAGAAAGCGTTGCCTAGGGGATATAACACAGTAATGCTAAATTACAAGCTGTTTTCCTGAAGGACAACACAGCTGCTTTCTTTAAAAAAATATATGGGGGATTCAAGCTGGACCTTATATTCATATTTGGACAAAAGACGGTAAAAGTACCCACTGATTATATAAAAGCTGTCTTGCAGAACTAGTAGGATTTAAGGTGACAGATTATCTTTTACCATCAGGTGCAAAATGCAGTGAGTCACCAGGGAGCAAAATCATTGCTGTGAAGCAGTGTTATGCGGCTGGGCTCCAAGACAGCCTCCCTGCTGGAACACAGCATTTACAAGGAGGGGCTGCAGAGCAGGTGAAAGTGAGGCACCAGAGCGGTTACGCTTAGGCAGGACTGGTGGAGTGGTCAGCTTAGCCTGGCTGTCCCCCCCATCTTAAAAAAAAAAACAGAGGCTGAAAACAAAACTTGAATCACTGTCATGTCTAAAACCCTGTAGTAATTGTCAGTAGCAGGAGCTGTGAGCTTCCTCCAGGGAAGGACATTCTCCCTGTGGTGCACGCTGCAAAGCGTGCGGAGGCCTCAGTCATCATGACAGTTTTATCCTCCCTGTTTTAAACCTCTCTGTCTCTTATATACCTACCTGACATGCCACCATCTGAGACATCTGAAAAAGCTCCTTTGATTTCTAGGTAGCTGACATTTTAAAGTAAGGTGGGACAGAGTGAAGAGGTAAAGGGAAAAATCAGAATACACAGTGCACAGTTTAAGCACTCGGCAAATGTGTCAGAAACAGCAAACACAAGTGATAAAATGACAGAGATCATCAGATCACCTAACAATCTCAGATCTTCAGCTTATCTTCAGGATCATTTTCTATGTCTTTGAAATGAACACTAATTCAGTTAATGCTTCCTTTTATAAGCTGGTCCTATATGTCACCTATTTCATGTTTCTGTGGAGGAGTCACTTCTTGCCTCTAAGCCAGCCGTCTCCTGTCTTTGGCTTAGAGACACTCAACTATCCCCAGGGCAGATGTGTCTAGTATTTCTTAACAACAGCATTTTAGGAAGCAAGAAGCAATACTACAGAGTGCCAAAAACCCCCTCAGCTAGAAGCGTGGGGATGTGACGCCAGAGATCTTAAATGGGGTAAAAAGAAAAAAGCCAAGCTGATGCTTTCTTTTTCAGGCCACAGAAATTCAACAGATAGGGAAATAGAGTGTGGAGGAAAGAGAAAGATTGGAAACTTGTGTCATGGGTCATTCAGCTTTCTGGAAATCTGCAAAAGACCAACAGTGGGACGCCTTAACAGAGGCAAAAAAATGTTTGGGTTCTGGGCTGTGACTGCATTGTCTGGCAACGGCTGGAGGAGGCTGAGGTGAGAGCAGCAGTGAATGAGGATTTGAAAAGAGACATCACATGTAGGGGGGATGATGTGAAGGGGCATATAAGGAACAGAGGATGGTGGGGAGGGAGGGCAGGAAGGCACAAAATACAGGAGCTGCCCGAAGAGGCCCCTTTGGAAGATATTCATGATACACAGATGCAGGCTTAGAAACTATTCCATGAAAACTCAGGGTTATGGCACTGACTCCCTCACAGGCTAGAAAAATACATGCTTGAAAGGAAAAGGCCTTCAGGGTAGGAGGGTTTGTTATTTGGGGTTTTAAACTGACAGAATCTGCTGCTGACTTGTAAGGTGGGGAGGTATTAACTCCTGAGAAGGGGGAACAAAAGGCAAGGATTGCGATCCTGCGAGAAAAGACAAGGAGCATTGCAAGTAGAGGTGGGCTGGTCCAGAGGGGGAGTTAAGGATATTCATCGAGTGCTTTGAGATGAAACATGCTGTGTGTTCGCAAAGGTGTCTGTCAGTCAAGTGGGGGAGCAACATTATGACAACCTCTCTTCCAGGAGCAGCAAAGACCAAGATTTTATTCCCTGCAAAGCCAGCCAAGAAATTACTGAAATGGCTGTTTTAACAGTCAAAGCTAACAGGGAGAGAACAAAAGAACTCCAGATGCACGTACACACACATCCATCCATCTATCCATGTCCTCCTTTGGCCTCCCATGAGCCAACTTCCACTTAAAGAAAGTCTCTCACCTTGGTGAGAAAGCAGGCAGCAAATTATTTTGCTGCTGTAAAACAAAGCTATCTTCATTTCAGGGAGGGGGTGCAAAATGGGTGTAACTTGCATGAAAATTTCTGAGAGTACTGTTAAGTCTAATGCACATGGAATTGCAGAAAAGAGGTTAGATTTCTTTTGAAAGAGCCACTCTTGTTTCATGAATACCAACTTGCTGTCTTACTGGCTACCTCTCAAAGCACGGCTGCTGCCGTGGCTCCTTGACACAGACAAGCTCAGGTTCCAGAGGGGCTGTTCTGACAGCCCACAAACACACAATATTGCTGCACTTGCTGTTTTTCACTTGTCAGTATTTAATTCACAAATACAAATGCAGAACTGTGCTGAAATAATAATAATAAAAAGAAGTTTGGTTTGGAAAAAACTTTTAATATGAGGAAGTTGCTTGTTAAACACAGAGAGATTTGTTGTTCAGCTGCACTCAAAACACAAGAAAAGGGAAAAAAACATTAATGTGTGCCAGGGCAAAAGCACCACTGTCTTGGCAAGAAACAGAAACATTTGCAAGCTTCTGAGTTAGTATTTGAACAATGGGGAAGAAAATGAACTAGAAAAACTGCCTGATGGGCTGCTGAGAAGACTTTTCCTCCCCCTGCTACACATTGATTTTTGTGTTTTCTTATATCCGGATAAGATGGACTGATGGTACAACAAATAATATCTGACACAGGAGTTACACAAAAACTGTGGTATCAAGAACAGAATTTATAGTGGCCTGCACTCCTAGAATTCAATGGCAATCAAATGAGCAACAAAACTATAATCAACTTCCACTATTCCTTTCTACCAGAAGACACTGAAAACTCTATAAGCTTTTTCACACAGTTGCTATCCCAGTATAGGCTGATACAAAATAAAAACCAAACACCAAAACTAAACCAAGCCCTGAATTCTTGGTTGAAGATCAAGGCGAGAAGAAACCTTAAGTCTGGCTGTCAAACATCTGAAGAAACAGGTTTTCCAGTGTTTGCTTTGGTCATTTTCCCCATGGTGGATAACTTTAATAAATTACCTTTAATCCTTCATCAGAAGTCTGCCCTTCTTCAGTTTCATCCCAAGTTCCTAGTCAGCAGCTTCTCAAACTGCCCTTCACATTTTGGAGCTATCCTCATGTATTGCAAGGTGAGGGTCAGAATTGCCAAGCTATTAATCAATATCTCCTTGTAATCCGTTTCCAGTACAAAGCAAACTTTTAAATATTGCCTGTGACAAAGTAAATAATTTTAAATACACATACTTAACTTGGGGCTGGTGGGAGGTAGAGCTGCAACTATTTGCAGTCCAGGAGCTTCACTTTACTGGATCCTTCTTAGTGTGACAGGTGCCCGGTCAGAGTGTGTGTGCACACAGAGAATTCCAGGTACAAAGTGCTTCCAGGTCCTTCCCAGCACCTGTGATTCCTGACCTTCTACACCCAGTTTGCTTCTAAACACTTTGAAAACAAGAGCACCCTGTTCAAACCCTCAGTGTTCCAGCATTTGCTAGAGCAGTACATTCTATTAGTGAACACTTTCACTGCAGGTTAAAATTCTCAGATGCAGATGATACAATGCACTGAGAAGTATTGGCTGGGGGAAAAAAGCCTGTCATACATAGCAGGACTACTGATAATGTGCTGTGCATTACACTGCAGCAAAAATGACTAACATCAAAGCTAAACAGGAATGATTTGTATGGTTGAGACAAGTAGAATAAAATATGTATTTTAACTAAATCAGTTTTTAGGAACACCAGGCACAGGTTAATCCTTTATAAATATGTTCACAGAGTACATTAGACACCAGCCCGCCTACACAAAATGAATGCAGCACACACTCTGATGTATTACAGAGGCAGGATAAATGAGGGAACTCTTCTGTGTTTGATCTGGTTCTGCTCTGTAATTCAGAGATACTGTAGATGGGTGGTGAGCTTCTCATTGATCCCAAAAGAACCAATAATGTTGAATCCTGTGAAATGTAAGCTTTGTAGAGGACTGGAGGCTATGCACGAAGGACATTGTAGCTTTAGGGGCACATTCTCTTCTCTGGAATGTGTGTAACTGGCATTCACAAGAGTCATACATATCCCAGGGAAACTAGACCCTGTAGCTAGCAATACTTAAAATGCATACCTAGCTCCACTGGCAATTATACCACTCTCATGGCTACATCTGCATCCAGTTATCAAAGGATAGATTTCCAACAGATAATAAATGAACCTGCAAAGGCATATCTTCAGAATTTTGAAACAATGCTAAATTTGCCACACATCAGCATTTAAAAATGCAGCAGAATGAAGCTAGACCATCGATCCAAGTCTAAGATATTTAGACAGAAAACAGAGTTAGCATATAGAAATGGAAATAATTCAATTCCCCCCCACACCCCCCATTCTTTTCAGCTTTTTAAACCACTTACTTCAGTCCTTGCTTCTCTGAACTGTATTTTGCATGTGGTGGAGGTGTTAATCCACAGTTACTGCACAACAGGGTTGTGAATTTTAGCTAATGAAAGCTTTTAAAGGCACAATGAAATGCTCAGATGAAAGGCAACAAAGAAGTGCAAAGTATTATTACAGCCTAGAAGTTTTACTGAGAGCATTCTTATACAGGATGGACACAGCATAAATATGTATTACAGATGATAACCTCCCAGTAAAGGCTAATCCCCACCCCTGAAGCTGCCAGAGGCAAGGGGTGGCAGTCTTATAACACTTAATAGTGTCTCATAATGTTTTCATCTTGTTCCTACCCCCAGGAACTGGAAGAGAACCCCTGTATACATCTGAATCCTTAATGAACAGCATGTCCATCCCGACATATTGCTGGCACAATTAGATCACGGGGAGTGCAGACTAGGATGGTTCAGTGAGCACTTAAAGGCAGAGGCAAATACAGGAAGGATAGCAAATGCTGTAGTCCCAGTTAGAGCAGTTTGGCATACGGTAAGTTTATAGTGTGTGTCTGTAATGCTGTCTGTGGGAGAGGTAAGCAAAGGGACTGAAATCTGCTTGTCATTTTCCTTAATAATTTTTGCTAAAATCCAAGTAATTGTTCATGATAACAAAAAGGAACGATTAACACTGTCTGTATTTTGCAAAGGTGAGAAAGGGATAGCTGTCAACAGGATGTGGATGAAAGCACCAGTAACTCATTTGGAAAAGAACTAGCACCAGAATAAATGTACAGCAGCTTACCAGGCAGAGAGAGGACAGGATCTGCTGCTCTGAAAAATGGTTTGATCTGTTACGATGGGAATGAAGTCTTCAGTTTGAAAAATATGATTCTGCTTCCTGGGTCTGCAAAAGCTAGCATTGTTCTAAAGACTGCACCTCTCTGATCAGCTGCCGTTTCACTGATCATAGTCTAAGTGATCCGTAGCCCCCTTCTTTTTCTGCCTCCGTTCAGATAAAAGATTGCAGCTTCATTTCAGTTATTATTTGCATGTTTGTCTTAACAGTTTACTCTCAGCAGCTTCTGATTTATCCTTACATGTTCTGTAGTTTGGGAAAAGACTAGAAAGATAATTTTTAGATCGGTACCTAACATTTTCAAAGTAATAGCAGGCACCTCACGCATGCATCTCGTGTTCCACCCTTTTGGCAAATGTATTTTAACACTCTACTTACCTGCTTTAAAAGGACTGGCATGTTGAACCAGCTGGCCTTTTTCCACTGCTATAGCTTTTCATGTTGTATTCTGCTCCTCCAATTTCTGTATTTTCCCTGCATTTTGCAAGACAAAATGCAGAAGTTTAAAGGCACATAATGTTTATGTGACAAAATCTTGCTGCTAAATACAGTATTACTGATGGATTAGTTTAATGCAATAGCATAATGTAATTTAATTATAGTAATAGTGCACAGCAACAATCTTACTACTTATGTCAGATTGTGAGACATTCTCTCTTAAAAGCTTCATCGTTATTATTTAGTTTTTGGATTTAGTTTCACAGTGTCCCCCCCTTCTTCTACATACAGTAAAGTAATTTTGTAAGTGTAGAAGGAGAAACATTAGGTAAATTGCTCTCATTTTGCCCTAAGAATTCACAATACTATCTGAAAACCTATTTTGCATCATTACACAATAGTCAGTCAGCCTATGATGAAAGCTTGTAGCCTTCTGGGCAGTAAGTCCTCAAACCTGCATTCTGCAGTGAAAAAAATGAAACAAGCATCAAAAACAATACAGGCAAAAAACCATATAGGAGCATTCCACCACATCTACCTTTTATATTTATCTGAGAGCTTTTACTGGAGATTGATCCAAAATCCTGTGCCAGCCATTAACTATTTCTACAGTCATGTAAACTATTGTAGTTCAGGGCTCCAGGTTTTTTCAGCCCACAGTTTCCACTGATTTCAACTGTGGCTGACAGTTGAAAATCCAACCCACAATAATTCTTATTTCTAAAGTGTTTTCTATCTGAAGACCACAGAATTTTCTATCAGTGTTAATTTAGCCTCCAGAAAGACAGAAAAATGTGTCTTCAGCCAGCACAGCTGTATGCAAAGTGAACATCTGTCCATTGCCAAATTCAGTTTATCTAATAATAAAAAAACACACTTTATTTTCTTTTCCAGACAGGATCAGACTGGAAGGGAAAGCCTGGAGAGGATTTCCGTGCTTTAAAAAGAGAAACAGGGGAAGACTGAATTTCCTAAGGTCACTGAGGAAACGCGTGGCAGCGCTAGGAAAAGAACTCAGCACTGGAGCAGCAGAGGTACCATCTTCACTGCCAAAACCAGATGGTTTTTCTCTGCAGTGTGACATAACAGCACAGAGAGAGAAATTCTGTGGATTTAGTGGCAATGAAGTTAAGTAAGGTCAGTTTCTGGGTGGCTGAGAGGTGTTGTCTTTTTGTAATTGCATCATGGCAAAAACTCTTCTTGCCTTACTTCAATAACAAGAAGCCAGGGTAATGTGAATTAGCCAAACCACTGCAAATCACTGCTTTTTAGAGGGGGACTAAGAGGTACCCTTTTATTGAAAGTACAGAAACTGCAAAAATAATCCTGCTGTATGCTGAGCTGTTGTTCTTCATTTCCTAGCTTGCCCAAGGCTTTGTATGTATTTTCAGTGTATGCAGTTTTTTAGGTGTAAGGCTAAAGCCACAAAGGGTCTCAGGCTCAGTGCTATAATGCTTGACTCTTAGGAACTCTTTCAGCTTAAGAAACCCCTAGCTCTGCAAAAGCCAGCATCTCTGCATCTCTGTGTCCAAGGGACCCGTATTTCTGCTTCTTTCCAGGGTCTTGGAAGATGACTACAGGGTGAGTGGACACACTTCTCTCCCATTTTGACTTCACAATGTGTAAGAGTGTGTGGAAGTATCCATGCCTAGTGGCTCCTTTTAGTACAACATACCAACATAAGGAGTAAATAAGTCATGCTAGATTTCCCCATTACTTTTAAAGCTTCAACAGTGTATTTAAGGGCAGTTCTGTGCCATGAGAGACAAAAACACACAGCATTTTTCCATTTGATTTGGGGTAGATGTTTCAATACAGAATCAGGCTTTTGCAACAAAAGACTTAAAAAAATATTTTAAAAAATATTTCTGCTAACAAATTTGCTAAAAGCTAGCCAATGCAATTGGGTTTTACAAAACCAAAGACCACCTGTCATATCTACAGTGCCTTTACAGGCTACAGATAGAAACGTAATTATATGCCGATTAATTTTTGCATTAATTTTGGCATGCAGCAGAACCCCTTTCTCTAGCCAGTCTCTGCTACTGCAGCAACACCCTGTACTCAGCAGCAGCCTGGACTTTGATAGAAGTGGCACCATTTTTACACCTTTATGCCCTGGTGTCATTCATACTGTGTACCGTTTGCTACCAAAAGTCTCTGCATTCCTTAAAGCTTTGTCTCAGAAGAAAGAAATCCGGGTCAAACTCCCCTGCATGAAAGCAAGCTGGTGGGGGATTTAAACCTTTGTCTTAGCTCCACATCTTAGGTGACTCCTCTGAAGATTTAAGGGCACTAAGAAAACATTGTCTTCTTTGCTGTGTTTTGCATGGAACTTTATTACAAATGGAAAGCAAGAATCTGTTCCCAGCTTAAGATCTGCTGCAGTAAATTAGGTCACTTGGGCTGCGTTTGTAGCAAGACAATGTACAAAAGTCTGTTCCTCCCATTGATAACATTGTTCCCTTGCCTATAGGTGTCCGTTTGAAAACAAACCTAGAGCTACAATTTAAAGCGAAACTCATGATTATTAGTCTCTCAGCTATTTTTGTTTTTCCTCTCTTTTTTAGTTTAACCATTCCAGTGCAGTGAACAACTTCCGCGCTGCTGTGAGCTTGACTCCTAGCCTCAAGATCTCACCCTCCCTAGTGTTGTCTGGATATCAATTTTTTCAACCCCCAGTCCTTCCTCACAGGTAGGAAGCACATCACAACTCATTAGTAATTTACTGCTACAGTAATTTTTATAATTACTGCCAGGAGGCCTCATTAAATTTGATCTAATGAATAAATATTGTATTTTTCAACGTGATTACCAGAACAGCTTAAGCTGTGTGCCATAAACAATTATTTTCCTCAATATGCAGTATGTCAGTGAGTATTGATTTTTATTTTGTAAAGAATTTACTGCATTTCTATCCATGGCTATTAAGTAATAAATAGCCAACCCTCTGAAGCCTCAATTGCCACAGAGCAGATGGCAAACCAGAATTTGGGGTATATATCTGTTGCAAAAAGTAAAAGAATGCACACTAGTGAAGATAAAGGGTTTGTCTGGAGGTTAAGAAGGAGGGCTCCAATGTGAATGTCTCTCCCAGCCCTCAAGAAAGCAGCCTGCTCTAGTCTGGAGTCTCTGATGTGTAAGTCTGTGAAATCAAAAAAATTTAGGATTTATTAGCAGGATACAACAAAGCATTTTATCTCAGAGAACTAACACATGAACAAACACTGATGCCTTATGTTTCATTTGCTTTTAGAGCAACTGCTCAGATGGAACATTCTTGTAACAGGTTTAAGAAAAATAAAGAAATATACAATATACTGAATATGAACATTTGGAACATTCTTGTAACAGGTTTAAGAAAAATAAAGAAATATACAATATACTGAATATGAACATTTACTTCAAAACAAGGCTGCAAATTATATTTACTTTCCAGCACCATTTACTCCTCTTTTTTATTTTTTTCCAGAAATTGCACAGACTTTAGCACACAAAACTGTAACAAAAGAGTGAACTGTAAGAAAAGGCATGCATTGGCAATGTCTTTGGACATACACCAGAGGAGCTCAGGACCAGGAGGAAACCTTTTACATTTTTGCCATATAAGAATGTTTTCTGCACCTCCAGCTATATTGTACCATATAAGATAGATCTAATTCCCTAGCTAAAGTAGTACTTACATAATTTTAAAGTAAATTTATCTACATCAATAAATAGCACTGCTGGTCTGTGCTATCAGTTTTTTTGTTTAAACAAGACTTTCATTTAGGGCAAAAGTAAAAGGGGTTTGGGTAAACCTAGGGTCACTAGTGGCAACTCATGTACCTGAAAGGATTTTTTCCTGTTTAATGGACATTTTTGAAGCACATTTTCTGCATTTTCTCCCTTGATTGTTTAGTTTAAGGAAATCTGGGAAGTCTTGAGCTTGTTAGCTCAGTTCCCCACATTCAGTCTTTGAACAGGGATGTGGCCTCCACTAGATTTCCCTGGGCTGAGCACAGTGCAGTTACCAGGCTGTGGTAACCAGAACAGCCTCTGGCTCTCACCAACGCACAAACATTACCTCCAAGTAAACCACAGGCAATTAACTCTACACAGGGCCTCAGGACTTAGATCCACCTTAGCTGCTGCTTCTCTTAATAACATTTCTACTTCACTTAAGCTTTGCTCTCACAAGGTTCTGTCACAGCCAGGTTTCTGTTGTGACAGATATGAAGGAACCTCAATCTCACCAACAGTGGTTGAAAAATACCTGTGCTTCCAGACGGGCTGTCAAACAAAGCATAACCTCCCTCATCTCACCAGTGGTGGGAGCTGGCAGCAGCTGCTGAATGATCTTTGCAACTAAGAGCAGCTACAAGACAGACTGTCTCCCCTCATTTTATTTTTTGGTGCTCCATGTCCCAAAACCTCACTAGTCACAATATTGCAGAGCTCAGTGCAATGACAGGTAAAAGCACGAGGACAGTACCCTGGTCTGACACCTCTTTTGGCTGCAGCAACTGTTTTCTGAGGGAAAAGGTCAACATGGTTTAGGTGCCATGCAAACATCAAGAAAACATTGCTCAGAAATTGAGGCAGAAAGAGCTCGAGGTCTCTTGAAGTGTGCAGAGGAGTTGAGTGTTTTGTAGAAACGAAGCCATTTACAAAATCCATGTCTTCTTGCATATTATGCAGCAAGCTGTGGCTCACTGGGAGGTGCAAGGGAGCTCCAGCAAGGTTAGGTGTTGCACAAGGTATCAGGAACTCTAAGATATGGCAGGAAAAACATTTCCTTGTGGATCCCAATATGTAAAAAGTATACTGTGGTATCTGTACAGGGCAAAACAGAAGCTACATTTCAGGAGTCAGGCTTAATTAGCAAGTCAGTTAAGCCTGACATCAGCCAAACTGCTCATCTCATTCATAACTTTTCTTCAGAACTAGAAATAAAAATAAAAATCAAAAGCTAGACATGAGATTTTAGAAACTGGAAAAACAGGTGGGACTAAAAACAATGGTACCTAAGAGACTACA
The DNA here is from genome assembly GCA_013397195.1 of Hylia prasina. Classification (NCBI taxonomy): domain Eukaryota; kingdom Metazoa; phylum Chordata; class Aves; order Passeriformes; family Sylviidae; genus Hylia; species Hylia prasina. Next base: position 1,074,752 of record VYXD01005457.1, read on the forward strand.
ATACTCTCAACTCCCATGCATCAGCTATAATGTAAAATATACTTACTACTGAGCATATCAAAGAAATAAACCAACTGTTTGCCAGGAGAAAGGGTGTATGTCTCCAGTGGGTGTTCAGTAGGTACACAGAAAAAAAAAGAAAAGAAAAGCATTATTCCTTGCTGTAGGTAAGTTTGCATGTCTTGATGAAAAGTAATTGTACTCACATTAAGAACATTCAAGTGTTAATTTTTTTCCAAAGCAGGCTTTAGCTATATTAATGAATGGGGTTTTGGTGCAGCTACATGAAAAGTGACTTGTTTAAGATCATACCAGCAGGTTTTGACAGAACACTGTATCTGTATTCTGTAAGGGGCACACAGATATCATATACACAGGTGTATTTTTATTTACTGGAGGTGCTTTTCAGAGCTTTCTAGTACTGATGCTGTTTTCTAGCCACACCAACCATTTAAAAACTAGAAGTTACTATTCCCAGAAAAAGAACTAGGATTACTTCAAAGCATTTCAGTTCCTCACAACAAAACTCTGTGCTTGGTTTCCAATACTAAAATTGTAACATTGCAACTTTTTCATAAGAATTAAATGGAAAGAGAAATAAAGGGGGAAGAAAAAGCTTTAGAGTGTTAACTCTCCACGGCAGGAGGAAGCCAGCATGGGCATTGAGCTCAGCACACTCATTCCCTTCTCCCTGCTGAAAGGGACACAAAAAGAACTCTGGCTAAGCATTTATTTTTCTGCTAATGTGAAAGTTTTCTTTTAAAGAGGAAGCAGATTGAACAGAGCACGAGAAAAGAATTTGACTCTGGCTTATTTCCAAAGGGTTTTTTTTTTTTTCCTGATGATTCACTGTTATCACTTGTATTCACATTACAACTAGCCTCAAAAAGAAATACCCAAAACTGAAACCAACCCCCCAACACACCCAACAACAACAAAAAAATGCACAGCACAAAAGCTCTAAGAAATAGAATCTTTCCTACTGCTAAATTCTGCTAATAAGCTATATAAGAAGAGAATCGTGTAAGATAAGAGTGCCTGTGTTCATCCACATTTGAGTAGGAACATTGCTAAGCCTCTATATCTGGAACTTTAGAGCACATCTAAAAATGGTGAGCTTCCAAGGTGTTAAACAAAATGGTGGACACTGACTGAACTTTCTTTGCCTCAGTTATATAATAAAGTAAAAACCATCTAAATTTCTCTCAAGTCTAAAATGTTTAAATAGTCTTTCCAATAGTTTTATTTTCAAACAGGAATTTGGCTATCCAGAGAGGAGATATAACTGTTAATTGTCTGAAAACATGAACAATAACAATCTTTATTTGTGGGAGATCTCTCCCCCTCAGTCCTAGTGTCAGTCAGTTGTGAAGCTTATGTAGCAATTCACAAACATACCACTTTTACACAGATATTCAAGCTAAAAAGAGGTAAGGGGAGGCTGAAAGGAGTGCTGGTAGGGTTGCTTTGTTATTGTGTATGTGATTAAAAGAAAATGAGGATGGTTGCCATAGACTTCTGTTACTTACACCTCTTGACATAACCTAGCACATAATTTCATTCTGTGCCTACAGTTACATTAAGAGACAGGAAAGGATATAAAGCTAGCTTGAGTCCAAACACAAATCTATAATTTCAGTAACATTTTGTATCTGCTTTCAGGAGTAGATGTAAGGTTTGCCTGTAGACATATTCCAAGGGAAAGATTGTATCAGTAGGTTTCAACACAGCTGGAGCTACACTTCGAGTGATTTTTTTTTTTCTAGTCCAAGTGATCAGTATAAAAACTACCAAAGTACTACTGAGACAAATTCAATGCCTTCTTGCCTCATCCTGACCATACCATAACTTCTGGTTTATTTTTTTTCAGAGTAACAGAATTGTCTGCCATCCTTAAAACATGAGCTTGATCAATTCTAGCTGGATGAAAGCCTGTACCAAACAGCAACAAGAGCTGATTTAATATGACTGCATCTCTGTGCTCTAGACATATTTTCATACAGATTCAATATCCTCAGTTTCTTGTATTAGTCACAATAGATTCCCAGTTCCCCTCTCACTTTCCATTTCCAGGACTCCCATCTCTAACACTGATCATTACATTTTTGAGTTCAAACATACAAAAAAAAGAAAAAAGACCAGGTCCAAAGGGCTTGTGGGGGTTTTGACACCCGTTTAGGAGCCCCAGGGTTATTATTTGGAAGAACAGTGAGACCCAGTCATGCACGTGTGGTGCTGTCCTCTCTCTTTGGCATTTGGAGCCCATGCACTCCCTACAACAAAGCCCAGCATTATCTGGGTGCTGGTGTTTAGGACCCCATAGAACTGGCCAGCCTCTATTTGGGTTTTATCTTTTTACTCACTTGCTTTAGAGGCCAAAAACATGAAAGAGCAGTGGGCAGTGTTTCCAAAATCTCCCCACTAGCTCACGCCATTAGCCATGCAAAAGCTGCACTCACAAAAAGGCGTAAGAGAACAAACTGGATTATGCCAGCAGAGGTCAGTGGGTGACTCTCTTGCCAAAAGTTTCAAATGCACGGTGTATTACAGATGGTTTCAAAGTCAGCTGAGTTCCCTCACCCTGAAACACTTCAAGTCATTGTTTAACTAGATGCCAGCATTTTGCCCTTTTTCATTTCATTTGCCTAACCTAAGCAAATGATGATTATGCTTTGGTGTGTTGCCATCACTGTGCTTTTCTCTTCAAAATACATTTTTAGGTGGCTGGCAGACAAAATAAAGGTGTATCAGCACATGAGCCTAGGAATAGTTTCCAAAACTAAAACTCCATTGCAGTTCCCTACACAAATGTAACTGGTTAAGCAGCCAAGTGTGCTGCTCTGCAATGTTTACTTCAGCCTGTGAAGTAACACTGCCATGTTGGCTTTTTAACTTACATACAAAGAAAAAAAAGTTCAATTGCTAAGAAAGACAATTTTTTTTTTCCTCAATATTCGAAGACACCTAATGCTTCAATGTTTGGCTTAATTAAAAAGCAAATGAAATGGGGAAGCAAACAACATACATATTAGTATATAGCAGACTAAGAAAATCTTCTGATAATATGGAAGTTATGGCCAATTTAATCAGTATATACTATATATTCATTATAAATTATTTTATCAGGTTAAAAAAAAAAAAGAAAAAAAAAAGAAAAAAGACTTTTCATACCTATGCACACAATCACCTGGCTCAAAAGCTGAGTAGTGAGGAAATGTCAACTCATGCAGCCTTTTTCAATTACAGATCAGTAGTCATTCTACCTCACATGAGCTTCATTCTTTTGTTCTGCCTTACACAGTGATACTTTATTTCCATGCGTCTTTGGTTTTTAAAGCTGACAGGACCTTTTCCTCTCAAGTTTCTTAAATTGCTGCTCATTCACTGCACTTACAAATCATGAACTCGTTAACTACTCCTCAAGTCCACATCACAGCACTTCAGTAGCTGTAGTAGAGGGGCTTGGAGAAAGCGGTGTATTGAAACACCTCAAAATCATCACATAAATTAACATCCTACACGATTCATAAATATGAGTTTATTCTCCCATCACCAGCAGTGTGCTGAAAGGCACACCTAGGTGAGAGTAACAAGGTGAGGATTTTAGCACTACAGTATCTGGAACAGCTCGTTCACTCTGCTGGATCACTTCTTTCCCATTTCCTCTCACTACTAAAGGTTGCAGCTTTGTGTAACCTTCTGCCACAGCCTCATACAACTCCTGCCTCTAGACCCAGGGCACAAAAGCAGCACAAGTCTCTTCACTATCAGCATGCAATCAAGGCCCCTCAGGTAATTCTCTGCTCCAGGAAAGAGCTCCTGAGAGGAGCTCTTAAGAGCTCTACTTAAGAGCTTGTTTGTAAAAGAATAAATAAATAAATAAATTTAAATGGCAGACACATTACTCCCAACTTGTCTCCAAAATTTTATCCTCATCCCTGTCAGCTCAAGATGTAGGCATCTTGTTTAAACAAAAGCAGAGAAAAAGTAGAAGGGTAAAGCACACAGCACATCTGCCTAGAGACTGTATCCAGCCTGAACTAAGCACTCTGTATTTTGACCATCACCATTGAGTCACCAGGTACTGAACAATTCAATCCAAGCAGCATGAATATCAGAGCAAGCCTGATTCAGGAACACAGGGCCAGAGATAATAAGATGTCCAAGTCCCACTGCTCCCCCAGATATGATGGAAAGAACCAAGTCCTTTACTTAGCAGCATAAGTTCACCTGAAAGTGGTAAAATAGAAGTATAGCTCTAAGAGGCTTTGTAAAACAAGTTCAGAGGCAAAAATATTCTAAAATTGAAAATTTTTATTTTCAAAATAAAAAATTTTGTGCAGAACAGTGTAGATCTGAGTTAATCTAAATACAGCAGTCTCTGTAATATAACATAAGGGTCTGCTTTTAGCACAGTACTTTCACACTCCAGCAATCAGAAGGCAAGCCAAGCAATTAGGAGGAAAAAAAAAACCCAACCACTTTTATCTGTCAGAACATGTATTTCTAAAATGAGTTCCTTCTTCACAAAATGTACCTAGAGGGAAGAGCACTCTCCACACCTCAGATTGCACAGCTATTCACACTATAAAAACAGATGAAGAGAGGACAGGAGATTTTCAATAGGAGAGATGATTTATGAAACAGAACTGCAAGTCTGAGACATAAATATCTGTTGTTTCTAAATTCCTCTCTGCTCCCCTCCCACAGACAGATGCAATTCCCAGAAAGGTATGAACTGTGGATCATTTTGTATACACACAGTGCAAATACTGCACAAGCACAGAAGTGTAAACCCATGCTGATTCTTCTGCTATTCAACTGTACATTATTTAGAGCATTCTAAACCTTATACGAAGCTTACAGAGTAGTTTCCATAACAAAACTAAGCACATTTACACCCTTTATGGTTCTCTGGATGCAATTTTCATGGCACCTTCTTTTCTTCAACACTGAGGATATCCCCATGTGCTCAGCATATCAGAATTCTTCAGCTCCATTTCTGCTGTACTTTCATTTCACAAATGTCCTGTGAAACAATCTTCAACAATCACAAAGAGCCAGATACAGAAACATTTACAGCCTGTTTTCCTGATAACCAAACTAAACAAGTTACCACCTTTCACCCACTCAAAGATGGCCAACAGGCACACGAACTGCCACCCCTCTACTTGACCAAGCCCTGGTCTGAAGGTATCCCTCTTCCCCACTGCTGACTCTGCAAAGCAGTTCTGCAGCTGCAGCAGGAACAGGGAAAAGTAAGTGCACCAATTTAACACATGAAGCATTCTGGTTTAGACAGTGGTCACTACACAGTGTATACCAGTACATTCACATCACTGTCACCAGTAGGCAGTGCTAGTGCTGTGGAAGCTTTCAGCAGTGGTCTTCTCTCATCTGCACAAAAACACAAAGTGCCATGTCAAACAGCATCTACTGCATTTTCTAATTCAGAGACTCTCCCTTGAAATGGCCAGTGTGAACTTTTAGTATTCTATAAAACCAAACATTAGTGGCTTGGAGACTGCTCAGCTGCGACTTACAGGGCTTCCTTTTTTAACTGAAGAACATGCTGTTGTTTCAGAGAATTCTACAATTCCATGTGATTGTGAAGTGTCTGTATTGCAGAAGTTTTCAGAACATCCCTATCTTTTTGTTACTAGTTTTGGAGCATAAGTAAACCTGCCAGCATCATTTGCTGCATGAGTGAAACAAATGGCTTAAAGCCCCATCTCCTTTCAGGAAGAAAAAAAGAAGTTACTATCATGAAAACAAGGACTGATGCTATCTGATTTGCAAAGCTGTCTGAAGAGAAAACAATGGCCTGTGGGTGAATACCTGCATTAAACAGCTTTCCCAAGTATGATCTATACTGAAATAAACGAAAGGTTTTTATCCTTTTTTACCCACAAGGAAAGGGAAGCAGGGAAGGCACTTTGTAATCTCATTTGATTAAACAATTCACTGCAGGCAATATTACGTTGGTGAAACAGTATGTATTTTAAAGGTAGTCACAGCTTCAGTCTTCCATTCCAAGTTCTTGTTTCAGACTGAAAGACAAGTAAGAACATGAGTCAGCTTGTAGCAAAACATTGAAAACTCTTTAGACCAATTGGTGGAAGCCCTGACACTACACACTGAGGTTGAGAGCTAAAAGACAGAGTGGATGTATCACTTGTTTCAGGTAAGAACTAGTGTATCAGAAAAATCATAGGGCAAAATCTCATTCTGGAGGCAACACAGAGTTATCTTGAGATTTACCTGACGAACTAGGCTGTGAACATCTTTGCCCTCCCACTTTTGAGATGCTTATCCCACTTAATGCAGCCACATCACTGACACAATGGCACACTCACCTTTTTAAGTAGGCATGGACATTGTCAAAGCCGTGGTACTTGGCCAGGTAGACCAGGACACCTGTGGCACATCGGCCATCACGTTGTCTGCAGAAGCTGCAGTTGCAGATTCCACGACATGGGGGGCACCTCCATGTCTACACAGAAGAGAGACAACAAGAAGCCCTTTTAGCTGAGATCCTATGCCAGATTTAACTCACACACACAGTTTAGAAGAATGTCCTGCTGTACACATTGAGCTCTTCAGTGAGCATCAGCACTGCCTGAAGTTGTCTAAACCAGTGCAAGAGTACAAATTCCTCAGTCTGCAGGGGATTAAGCTCTGCACTGCCTGCCTTGCACATAACCACAGGAAGCATTGCACTCTGTTTTAACTCCTGCATCACAGGCCACACCAGCAGCACTTTGTCCACAATACAATTCCTTTCCATAGGGCATTAAGCACTAATGCAAGGCAAAAGAGAACACTATTCTGATGCTGAAACACCAGAATATTTTGGCTGCTGCTCTGTTCTCGTACTTTACTTCTGCAAACAAAACTACAGAAGTAGTAAATACAACAAGTTATACAGAACATGGTTCTGTGATTCAGGGTGAATCAAGCTAGGACGGCATGATGTACTACAGCACTGCAAGCAGTTCTGTTAAAACCCCTGCTTGCCAGTGACCCATACCCCTGGCTGTAAGCACAACAAACCACCACTGAGCTCTGTCGTACCGGGTCCAGCAGTGCTGTTCTGACATCCTCCCCGTATCTGTTGCGGAGGCAGGGCCCACAGAACTGGCCCCGCACTCCTACGCAATCGGGGTTACGACAGTTTGTCTTGGTGTCTATGGTTTTTTGGCGACACTGATGACAGGTGGATCCCTGGAACACAGGAAAAACAAACAAGACATTTAAGATGGCATTTAGTTAGGGGAAGAAAAGCAATCTCTTTGGCAGCTAGCAGTGCTAATCTTGAAACAGAAAGACACCTTGCAAGTTAAACCAAGACTGTTTTAACACTACATTTTCAGTGTCTGATAATCACTTCCCCTGGCTGGTATCACTTAGGTATTACAGTTGTTCCAAAGTGAAAGCAAGCTACTTGGCTTGGTAAAGGCCATTCTACGAATTCAGCAAAAATAAGAAGGGACTTCAAGATGTCAGACATATTTCTTCCAAAAATCACATCCTCTCTCTCTCTGTGAGAGTGAGTGTGCTCTACTTGATGCTAAAACACAAACATGGAATAACAAAAAAATGACTTCACAAGGTACTCATTTCACAAAGCTGGAATACACTTACCATGGCCCTGTTATATACTTTGTCTCTTGCAGATCCACAAATATTATCCAGCTCTTCTGCTGTTATGTCCTCAACAGGGCGCACAACATGTGGAAAAGCCATGGCACCACGGTGACCCCTCCTGGGAGTACGGGCTTCATGCTGAAGAGCAAAGACACAATACTTTTAGCATTAGTTTCAGCAAAAACTCTGCAAAAGTAAGGGTCTTCACAGCAATGCTGAAGTCTCAAACACCCATCATATATTTAAGCAAGATATGACAGAACTTTGTACAGATGTATGATATAGATTCAGCTTTAGCACCTTTACTTGATCTGTCCCCTTCAGGGTGTAGTGATGCTACTGATCTTGCCTCACTCCTGCTGGAGTGCAAGAGGAAGTGGTTTTTAAACGACAAGGAAGGGGAAATGGAGTGCACATACAAAATGCCCCTTTTTTCCTTCTTTTTTTTTTTTAATTTTTCCAAGGCCATGGCATATGATAAACCTCATCAACGCTCTATGAATTGCTATTTTCTTGAAGGGAAACCTTCATACAAATCCACCCTCACAACCCACAACAGGAGAACCAGATTTTCATCATACCTCCAGATATTCATCAGACATCTTTCTTCTTCTCACCAAGACGTACCGGTCATCTTCTTCCTCTTCTGGTACAAGAGTAGGAGGACCTTCAATCAAGGACCTGGACCTTGTGTGAGGCCGAGAACTCCGGTCTGGGTTCCTCCTCAAGGCACATTTGGGCAATGAATGCCTTGGAAGTCGCTTTGGTCCCTGCTAATGTTCAAAAGTCCCTAATGAAACTGGTGAAAACAGCTCCTAACCCTACTGAATTCCTCCCCTAAAGATGCCTCCCTCTCATCTAAGACATGTCTATCCCTGTCCCAGTCAGAAAACAAAAGAACATCCTAAGTTCATCTTCAGCATTCTGCTAGTCACAGAGAAATAGTCAAAAGCAGCAGAACCCATGTCTATGAGGAGCTGCGATTTTCAGCGTTGTTCTAATCTTCAACCAAATTACAAACACATCAGCAGTGAAATTCATTACACTGCTGATACACAACTCAACCTTCTTTAGAGTTAGGCTAAATGCCAGGTGTTTTTCAAGGCTCCAGACTCAGAATATTCAGGTCTGAGCTGCCCTCCCTTATCTCCAGCCTTTGTATAAACATATTTTTACACAGCACCTTGTTTGGTTTTATTGGCTTGTGGAGACATTTAACCTTTATAAATTAAATCTGTTCTGCTTTATACCATGGCAAATCAAAAGAGAATTACACAATGAGGATACCCATTTTAGGAAGCAATAAAATTCTAACTGGACTTTGATTTGCATGATTAATTGAGTTTTTACATTGAGAATCCTGCTTTGTAATGTCAGAATCTGACTCTTAGAAATCTGAATGCAAATACAGTAAGTTTATACTCACATGACTGACAGCTGGCAACGATTTTCTCCCACCAAAGATACCAGATACATTTTGCAACTCAGCCATTAGTTTTGCAAGCTAACGAGAGAAAAATGAAGCAGAGCCTTAAAAGGGTATTTATGTGCTATTACAGACTACTAGGGAAATTGGCTAAAAGTACAATTACTTATAGGAAATGCAGTCATTCTTCGACTCTTTACATTTATGTCTTATTTATGTTTTAGTGACTGCAAGTAATTTGGAAATGCTCAAACTTCTTATGTTGTTAGCCTTGCAGCCTATGGATTTTCATATGTCAGTAAATATTAAGTATCAGATTTATATTTTAGGATGCAAATTCATCTTAATACATTCACATAATTCCCATTACTGTGAATTTAAATAGAGGTCCCCAAGAGTGAAAAGGGAGGGGGAAAAAGGGCCAGTCCAGAGTACTTGCCATTGCTTTGTTTTCCTTTATGTTTAAAGCTCTTTTTTCTAAAAACATAGCACCATTTTCTTCAGTGTCAGAGTCTGAATCTGAAGCAGGCATTGGTGTTTCAGGAACAGGTTCCATCCCACCCTTCCTCCTCTCTGATCTTCGAGGTGGAAACTTCATGGCTACTTTCAGAGGAACGGGGCGTTTCTGCCCTCTCTGATCTACCTCACCTTGAGCACTTGTATCATTCTCATCTGAATCCGATTCCAATTTCTGTTAACAAACCAAAATGAAGCATGTAAATCCAGGAGAGTTGCTCTGAAATTAAATACAGTTGACACCATTTTGTCTAAGACTAGTTTAAGAGGCTACCTGGCTGAAATCCAGACATCCAGTTGTAGTGCTCTAGAGCATTTTGGAGCAGGAGGGAAAAAGGGGACATGGGATAAAAACCTCTCACGGAAACCCACATGATTGTGCCAAACACACCAGAAAAGGGAGTGTAGGTCCAGTTGCAGCAGTCTTAGCTGTCACTTGCAGGTCTAATAACAAAAACAGTTTGTGTGTATGGTATGAGAAAGAGAACTGCCTTTAAAGGGCTTAATTTTGCTACATATAGCATTTGGCTGTAAAAAAAGTCACTATGCAGTTCTCTGCACAAGGTTACACCCAATTCTGTAAACTGTCAAGCACAGTCATCTCACAGTATCAATGATAAAAAATGCAAACTTCCTTCTAGAGCCAACCAATGAAACAATTATGAATAAAATCCAGTATTTTCTAATCTTTGAATTCTGATGTCTTGCTTACAAGACATCAAAATTCCCAAGAACCAACGGTTCAGTGAGGAGACTATTTAGTTAAAGGCTCATTATGCAATAGGCTTTGATTTTTCTTTTCAGACACAAGACAGTCTTATTTTGATCAGCAGTAACAGTGGGCATCAAATGGCCATTTTTATTTACACAGGGTTTTTATCAAGCAGGTGATTCTGGTTGCACATTATGTGTAGTTATTGACTCTTTTTTTTTACTTATCTATTCCAGCTTTGTCTCCTACTTATTCTCTTTACTATAATGTTTTAACACAGACGTGATTTCTTCTATTTAGATATTTTTCTTTTCTAGTCATTCCTCAGCATGTGCTGAAGTTATGACAAGCCTTGTTTTGCCAAATGTGATACTACTTCAGTTTCTCTTCTGAGTATCAACTACTGATATTTTTAAGCAATAAAATTGATCTTGCACTGACGTCAGGGAAAAACAGAAAGGCAGATTTCACCACCTGTCACTATTTCTCTACTGTTGAAAGACACACAGCATTCCCTGGGGAAGCATTCCCAGAGTGGAAGTCTGCCTGGAAGTCAAGACACACAGCAGTTTTTCTGAGGTTTGCTGGAGTCCATGGGCTAGCCTAACATTTCATATTGAGGACACCAGAAACGTTAGGCTCCAACAGAGTACCATCCAGCAAGGACAGTTTTAAGAGGTGTATTTCAAAATACATATGGCGGATTTTAAAATATCTTGAGTCCTTTTCATGGAGACAAAAACTAAGCTTTGGCTACTTGGACTGTTAACTAAATGAAACACTTCCTTCTGAAACACTGAACTTTCAAGCTGAAGCTGGCATTATTTTCAAATTAAGAATGTATAAGAATTTAAACATAAAATAGCAAACTAAAATCAACTGTCTTACCAATGCATCTTGAACCTCATTTTCTGAAAAGCCAAAGAAAGATTCATCATCAGAGGCTTCATGAAAAATTTTTGCCAGTTCTTCATTAATATCCGACCTTAATTTGCGTTTCTACAAAAAATAAAATATCCTTTAACTTAAGTTGTACAGAAAACTATTAACATTTATAAGTGCAGTACAAGCAAATAGCTTTTTAATACAGAAAAGGCATTTCACAAGGGGTTTCAGAACCACAGCTGCAAATTACTAGGCACATTAGCTTAGGTGACATATCAAAGGCTGGAATTGATAGCTAATGTGTTTCCAACAATTATCACTAAGAAGCACAAGTAAAGAGTGAAATTAAATTACAGTATATAGCACAGATTGATAACTAGTATACAAAAATATAAGCAGAGCAACTAGTTTTACATTACTAGCTTTATATTTTTGCAGTAGCATCTTATTTGTTCTTGTACTATACTTACTGTGTTTGCAAAATTATCAGAACCAAAACTGTCACAACTGTCATCAGAGGATGAGGATGTTTCCATGGGAATCAGTTTCGTATTTCGAAAGGCTGTGAAGTTTCTCCTTCCTGAACAACCTCGGCGCTACAAAAGGACAACAGCAACACCATTAAGAAGAGACCTACTGCAACATAGTAGCTTTAAAAAATATTTTTTATTGAAGCTTAGGAAGTTTGAACATTTTAGGATGTCCAGCAATCTTGCATGCAAGTCAGAAAACAAACAGCAGCTTTGAAATAAATCTCAAAGTTAGGAATGACAACAGTTTTTAGTCTGATACAGTTCTGATCATTCTTATAGATGAATTTCATTCAGTATTTAAGAATACTCCTTTTATGCAAACAGACAAGTGGAAATAAGCACACAAACCATGTAATTCCCCCGTCATCATTAAGAGTGATGGAAAAAAGTGCAAGTACACGAAAATACCTAGAAATCTACTTTGATTCACTTATTACTTGCATTTTGAGGCAAATACTAAATACTTTGCAACTCTTAAGGAAGGGCCAAAGAATGAATCCTACCCACAGATTTAAAGCAACTGCTCTAGACAAAGCAGCTTGCTGTTTTTTTCATTTTGCCACCGATTTAACAGACTTTTTTTCATGGGTTTCAGGTTTTCTTTGCCCAGGAAATGTGACCCATTTTATCCCCCGAGGCTGGCCTCGAGGCCGGGGGACAGCCCCCACACTGAGGCGCTGCCCCGGAGATGAGCGCTAGCGCTTCACGGGCCGGGCCAAACACTGGACGGGCAGGGCTCCAACACCAGCTGCCCGGGCCAACCTGGAGCCCTCCGTCCTCTCCAAAGCACCGCTCTGCTCGCGGCTTTTCGCTTCAAAGTTCCGCCGAGCACCGAACCGCGGCCCGGCCGGTCCCACACACAAAAGGGGCGCTGTCACCGCCCGCCGCGGCTGAGGGTGCGCGCAGCCGGGGGCA
>VYXD01005457.1:1087840-1135886 GCA_013397195.1 Hylia prasina
CGCGTCCTGGCAGATGCAGCGCACACTCCGCGGGGTCGGGCACCCGGCGTGCTCCCCTGCGCCCGCCCGCCTCTGCTGAGGAGATCGTCAGGTATCCCGGAATGTCCCCGAAGGGGCCAGTGCGGATGTCTCCCTTTTTTTTTCTATTCGCTGTGGAGGCTTTATGGAGCTGCAAGGGCCTGGCCCTGTGGCGCGAAAAGCTGCCGGGCGGAACGCGGCGGGACTCGGGTGCAGAAGGGGGCGGGGGCCAGGGGCCGGGGCCGCGCCAGCGTGCCTAAGCCGGGGCCAGCTGGGCACCCCCCGTGGTCCCTCCGTTGTTTCTAGCTGTCCTTTTTTTGTTGTTTTAAGTAATTTTATATGCCAAACCTATGTTGTCTTCACTCTGAAATAAACCCCTTAAACTTGCCACTTTTTAAGGCAAGTTTGTTGTTTGTTTTTTTTTCCACGAAATAAAGCCAAGGGTCTGTGTCCTGGCTGCCCCAGCACCGCCTGCCAAGCAGCGTAGTACAAGTGCAGTGTCAGAAGGCCCGGCCCGCAGCGCGCAGGCCGCCCTGAGCCCCAGGGAATGCGGGGTCACTCACCAGGGCCCCGCAGATCGGCGTGAGGAGTGAGACTGCGGGTGACGCCTCTGCTCCTCGGGTAGCAGCAGTTCAACAGAATTTTACAAAGAAGTTGGCTGCCTTGCCCTTTGCAATCACAATACCATTTGAAGACAGGCCAGAAGAAAATAGATCAGTCATTTTAAACCATTTTTGGTAACGTGTATAATAGCACATTAAATCAAGTACAGCTGTTAAACACAGCAAAATAACTGCTACGTGGTATTTGGCAGCAACAGTAACGGGAGAAGCCCTGAAGAAGCTGTACGGGATTTGTGGCCCTGGTGTTTGCTATAATCCTCTGTTTATCCTGTGATTTGAGCAGGGCTCAATACCGGTGCAACTCTTGCTGCTCAGCATTTCCAGGTGCCTCCCTGGCAGCAGGCGAGTCCCCACTGCAGTCAGCTGTGCATGTGCAAACCTGTGCCCGTGTAAGGCAAACCACGAATCATCTCTGAGCCAAAGCCTGTAAATAGGCTACAGCACAATAGGGTACAAGAGCCCTCACGGAGGTGTTCTATTTTCTGTGGGCATTATTTTTCCTGTGCATGCTGCAATCTGTCATGTAAAAGAATCTCCATTTGAAATAAACCCATAATTACACACTTACCTGCACTGCTGGCTTCTCAGCACACACAAAAGCAGATGAACTAAACCGGTTCTCCAGAGAGCAGACCACACTCAGTCCTCTAAATCCACATTTACTGGAGGATTTCCACCCACACGGCTTCCAAACAAGACAGCTCAGCTGGGAAGAGGGGGGATGTTTTTTGAATTTTGATGTAGTTTTATTTCTTTCAGAAAAATAAATCTACAAATACTAGTTTACTTGCATGGAAGAAGGTACTCAGTTTATGAACAGTAAAAGCCCTTAACATCTTGAATCACAATTATCAGAATTTTACTAGAGAAGTAGCCAACCTTCACAGCTTTCAAAAGTAGCCAACCTTCAGTAGCCAACCTTCATAGCTTTCAAAAGCATCATATGAAATGTTATGGAGTACTGATGGCACTAGCTAAAGCAAAATTTCAGACTGCAGTTACTTGTCCATTTAATGCTTAGTGCAAACAGCATTCTTCAAATTACATATGTAGTCAAATGGCTTTCAAATTGATAGGCCAGAGCAGAGACTTTGTGGGGATCCAGACAGGACATTTTGTGAACTGTATTGTCAGGATTTATTTTAATATGTGAAAAATAATTATTTTATTGAAAATTGTGTATATCAGCTCGCATATTTTACAGATGACTGGGGAGAAGAGTGCAGGAAAGGGAAAAGAGAAATGGGATGTATGTGAAGGGCAGAGGCTTCCCTTCCTACAGCACACAGCAAGGGTACCAGAAAATGAAGGTCTGTAATTCAGGAGATGGGTGTGACCTGTGGCACTGTGATTTCCCCTGTTTTCATCTTCACAGCCTGCATGCCCCTGCTCTGCCCTGCAGGGCCCAGGTGCCCTCAGTGGACAGGCAGAACAAAGTTACCAACTGGCTTTACCACGATGGAAAAAGTTTTTCTGTGTTTGTCAAGACATAGGCAGCACCACTGTCCTACATCTAGCTATTAACAGCTGAAGATATGCAAAGCTGAACTCAGGTGAACATTGCATTTTCAGCCACACTTAAATTAGGCCAATGTGAGTGAAGGAAAACATCCCTGCCTGTTCAATCTCCCAGTCAGGGTCTGCACAGCCTGTCCAGTGCTACCAGCAAACTCATCCCTCAGGGCTCACGTGTCAGCACAGATCATCTGGAGTATTTTGTCAGGTGTTTTCAAGAAAATAGTCTGTTTAGGTCTCACCTGTCCTTGAAATGAGTTGTCACTACCTGGTAGCAGCCCTTGGAAGACCTGCTAAGGGAATAGGCTGAAAATATGGAGGGACATGCAGCAGATTGAGCATGCAACGCTTTCTGCATTTATCTGTGGGAATCAAAGTTGTTTACGTGTTAGGAGCTTCAAGCAGCAGCAAGAACATGGACCTCCAACAATAGCTCCATTGTCAGAAACAATAGATGTGACCTTTGGTCTGCTGGGACAAAGGACAAGTGCTGTCCTCCGTGTCACCCCGCGGATTTCGGCTGTTGGCACTGTAACACGGCTTTTCCCTCTGGAGGCAGGACTCCTGCTGCCCTGTCCCTGGCTCTGCTATACACTTCCTATCTTAACTGCACTCAACACTCTTTATGCTCCTTTCCCTTTATTTTAATTGAAGCAATACATTTTTACCTGCTGTCATGAATGAGTGTTTTAGGATACTCACAGAATCCCTGGTAAAGGTATCACCAAAACTATGTTTAATATAAAAGCGAAAGCATGACAAAATTCATTGGCAAGGTGCACTCTACTGCTTACTAGATGGTTAAAGCACACAGAGAAAAATTATACTGGGGTCTAAAATCAATCTAAAACTAAAATCAACCAAAAATTATGGAAAAATGGTAAGGCTGAGAAAGAGTAAGGATAAAAAAGAATAAGGGAGACCCTCCCATTGAGTTACAAGGTTCACAATGGACTTCCGCCCCAAACAGCTCCACACTTGAAAAATGGTTTAGGCCTAAAAGTTTTAGTGGCACTTAAACTTACCAGCACTCTATCAACAGCTTAATATAAACAATTTAACAAAAGATTCTTACAGAATTTACTATAGCCCAGCAGTAAATCAGTAACAGGCCTAACTTAAAGATCTAACATACTTTAGAATCTAGGAAAGTGACATTCATAGTATATTTGCTGCAGCATGCTCACACTCACACACAGACCCAAAGGACTACATACAAGGTGTATACATTTGAAAAATTCCCTTTGAATTCAGCAGAGTACTCACATCAGATGCCCTTACATCTTCTCAATGGGCAAAGGGTTGAGTCTTGAGGAGTGGGGGTTGCGCAGGCTCCATTGCTGGTGATAAGTGGTGGTCCCCAGGTATGGCAAACGTGAGAGTTGGCTGGCTCTGAGAGGCCCCACTCAGGGGGAGGTGCTGGTCACAGCATGCTGCAGTCCAGCTGGGCTCAAAGGGTCTCACTTAGGACTGCTCTTTATAGGATCACAAAAGAGTTGGCTTTAGTCATAATAATTTTCCATACTGCCCACAATTTGGGTCGATAATTTTCTTTAAAAGTGTGGTAACAAAAATGTTGTTCCACTTGGGTTGTTATTCAGGCAAGAATAATCAGTTTTCAAGGCTGTTCGTTAAGAACAGCCTCACTAGAAAGCATAAGCTCCTGGGAGCAGGCAGTGTTTCTGATAAGCTGAAGAGGAGCTTAGCCCAGGTGGTGTTTGTCAAGGCCAAGGCTTAATGAGTATTTCTGAAATCACAGTATGGCCCAAGGGTGGGGATGCACCACCATACCTGCTTAAAATAGCATGTGGATACATCAGTTAATGTTTGTTAGTATTTATTGTGATGAAACTTGCACAGTGACACATATTTATACATGCAAGCATTTAAGAGGAAAGGGAGAGTTTGGATTCTCGTGGCCGCAGAGTACCCGTAGCACAATGCAATAACACATATCTCAGCTCCATAGAAAAGAATAAGATTGCAGCCACTAATGACAGTAATTAAAAATTTCTGTAAGAGCTGTCCAATCACCTCTTCATCTGAACAAATTATAGTGTGTTATTGAAACCATTAGTGCAATAAAATGAAGCTAAAAAACATTTTGCATTAAAATAATCAGACATTGATTTATGATGTAAATTGTAAATCGGTAACCTATAACACATACTAATTGTTTTTCTCTCTCCTGTAAGGTGTGTTTCTTGAAAAGATCTGATCAAGCATATCTATTTGTTCACGTCACCCTCCAGTGGCTCACACTACTATACAAGACATAATAAGGTGTATAATCAGGTAACCTGCTATTGATTGCAATCCAGAAAGGACACATTTGTTCTTACACAGAAGCAGGAGGACAGCCACTTTTGCACATTTAATTACAGCTAGATCTCTACATGTTTGCTGGACATGTATTTTTATGGAGTACCTTTTTAAGGTAAATACTTTAACACTATGCTCTGATAGGCAGAATCAGATTTTGTAAAATAAATCTAAGTTTAAATATTTAACATGTTCAATCAGTTTCTAGTAAGACCAACTGTACCAGCACTGTAAAATACCTCCACAATGCAATTAGTATCTTTTTCCTTTTTTCTCTCTCCAAGGAGAAATAGATTTTCTCCTTTTAATTTAACAGGTTTGTATCTCCTTGTGCTTTGCTTTGATTTTCTTGTTAGTAAAGGCTGGGTGCCAATGCATCCTGCATGTTGAATTGAAAGTGGTCATGTCTGATCCTATCCGACACCGTGTTTCTTTGACACAAACTGGCAAGACCAGAAAAATTGAAAGAATAAGAGAAGGAAAACCAAAGGAATAATACAAATCAGTGTCAGAAAAACTGCGGTTGGTATTACATCCATCAGCACACTAAGAGAACGGCTGAAATGTGGTCATTTTTGATAGAAACCTTAATGGTTATTCCATATGTAAGCCGTAGCAGATCATTTGGAGCTCAGAGCATTATGATGAACATTATGGGAGCATAATTACAATGCCCATTTGATTACCCTGTAGCCATTCCACAAAATGCATAGCAAAAAATGTTGATCAAAAGTATCTGGTTTTGATATGCAGTAGCCACTTCTAAAAGCACAGGATCCCAGCCCTTTCATTGTCGGGCTTTGATTTTTATTTCCTTTTGAGAACATAAATTACATTTAGTCACATCATAAAGAAATCATTTACAAAATGTTCTGCAAATGTATAGCTGTGGCAAACAGAAGGCTGTCAGGAAATAACCAAAATACCTACTGTAGTCTGGTTTTTTTGCCCTTTTATATAAGCTTTGCCACTGCCTTTTTGCAAGGGTTGATTTGCATTGCCTCCACCAGCCTTCAGCAAGATGTGGTTGCTGGGAGAAGATGGGAGTGGGAGGAGAGGTGGTGGCATAACCTCCTCCCCATGGATCTCTCTCCCCAGGCAGCTCTCTCAGGAGGAAGGAAGTGAGAGGGACAAGTAGTAAGCCTCCCTCAGGGCTCGCTAGTGCCTGCCAGAGGTCCGCAGGGCACATCTCAAGTTACAAGCCCTTAGGTTTTTTCACAGCATGAGGGAAATGCCCTCTCTGCTGCAGGGATCCCTCACCTTGCTTGCTAAGGCAGGAAAAGGAATGGGTGTGTTGTGCCCCACGTCCTAAGCCACGGCGTTCTGCACAGCACAATGCCCGTGTCCCAGCGGCCCCGGGAGGTGTCCGGGGCAGGCTCCGGCCGCGGGCAGGGGCTGCGGGGAAGGGCTGCACGCCCAGCCCGCCCTTCTCCCCGGGGTCACTGCCTGCCGGCCCCGTCCCTCTGTCCTCTGAGTGGTGCATCTCAAATGCCCTGTATTTACATTCACTCAAACGTGATCTTGGCAGACCCTTATTGGTGTTATTGCCTTAATAGACTTCTCCTCTCTAACCTCTAAATTTTTGCAAGGAACTGGCTTGAACTGCTAAACGTGGCGATTCATTAGATAAGAATATTATGTAAAAACCCTTCAATGGTGGACACATATACAGAAAACAATTCTGTCAGATGTAATTTTCAGAGGTAGCACAGCTATTTGATTCCATTTAGTGACACGAGATGCCAGGATGTCTCTCAGTTTGGGGTTTTTCCAGTTACATAAGTCACTGCCCGTCTTTCCCAGCCTAAAGTAATAATAATTATTATTATTATTACTATGTCAAAGTGCATTCTCTAGCACAATCAAAAAAATCAATTGCATATATTTGCTGTACTGTCCAATGTTCTTAGCAGCAAGCCTGCAAGTTATAGAAAGTCTTAAAATACATGGGGTTTGATCCTGAGCAGCATTAGCTGAGCTAGAGAGCAGGACTGAGGTGAGGGGTGCCATGGCTGGGAGCTGTTGCTCTCAGTGGGGCAAGCTCTGCTCCTTAAATCAGCTCAGCAAGTTGCCAGATTCTGGTCAGCAGCTGTCATACATGGCCAACTGCTAGAAAATAATCTGTGGGAGCAGATAAGACGGAGCAAAACTGCAATAGTCAGTTTTTTCTTTAAAAAGTAAACCATGTCCAAAATCACCCATCCCCATTTCACAGCAGGAAAGCAGGTTCTCATGGGGCATTAGCTCAGTCATGGCAGAGCTGGGGGGAGGCACAAATGGGCACTCTCCCCTCCCAGCTGAACAGGGACTTGCCCTGGCTGTATATAAACAAAAGCAGCCTGTGTTTGCAGGCCTGGGCAATGCTTTTGCTCCAGGGTGTCTCCCATTCATGTGCTGCCCTGCTTAGGAGCTGGGTTTCACAGGGGCTTGAATTGCCAGCTGGTCCACAGCACAGCAGTGCATGTCTTTGACCTGCAAGACACAGGGAACAAGTGCAGCACCATGCAAAGCTGCTGGTCTGGCTGTCACTCCCTCTATGGACCAGGTCCCCAGGACACTCCTCTCTCACAGCCAGTCCTGATGACAGTGCTGCTGGGGAAATATATGTTCTTAGTAAGCCAATATACAACAGGGTCAGACCCAACTCTGGGCCACCGAGCTGAAGAAGAATGATTGCTACCCTCAGTGATAAGTGACTGCCCTCCATCCTCCTGTTGTTCTTTCCTTTTTTTTTTTTTTTTTTTTTTTTTTTATCCCTAGGAACTCGCAAAGTGAACCTCACATCCTGGCATCATGACAAAGGCCAGGCAAACNAAAAAATGAAAAAACCCCCACACATCGAAAAAAATTGAACCACAAGCCTTGTTGACAGAAAAAGAATTTTTTTTGCTCCTGCTATGAAGACATCAGCTGTGGAGGTAAAGCCTGTAAAAATTCAGAAAACCAAGGACCATGATGCTGAGGTTAACCTGCTCTTCCTGTCTGAACTGAGCACTGCTTCCTCCCTCACAACCCACCACCAGGGTCAAGAACCAATTGCTGGGAAGAGATGCTGCTGTTCACCCTGAAACTCCTGCTGATGTCTGGCATCCAGAGAGAGTGGGGCAGCTCTTGGGATTCCCCCAAGATCCAGAGTAAAATGCTGCTGAATGAACAGAAAGACTCTGTGTAAGCTCTGACAGCAAGCCTCACATTAAAAAAAGAAAAACGGAAAGAAAATTTGCATCTGATTTTGTAAACTTTCTCTCAATTGGACACAAATACTCACTCACTTTGGACATCCAGTTCTGAATCTGCTTTCTTGAGCTCTTTGCTATTCTTCATCATCCATTCCAGCAGTTATCTCAGAGCTCGCTTCTTATAGTTCAGAGCATTTTAAACCCTGGAAGAGGAAAATGCAGGTGCCTTTTGGGGATTAAGAAAACATCAACATCCGAGCATGGAGATATGGAGCCCAAGAGAAAGAAAAGCCAAGAAACCAAGAGGCAGCTCTACAGCAGTGGTATTTTGTGCCACTTGCAGAGTCAGCCAAGGAGGGAGGGTGTAGCAGCTGCAGCACTGCCAAGTGTGTGGATGGAAGGCAGTGTGTCCAGCTCCTGGCACGCAAATCTAGACATATTGGTACTTAAATATGGTTGCCTTTAGCAGACTTGTAAGAAAACCCTATGTGAACATAACATGGCTCCTTTCCAAAGAGCATTTACTAAAGCATAGTTGTCCAAGGCAGTCTGATTTTACACATTGCTGTGCATGGTCTTCTAGCTGCATATTAGTAAAACGCGAAAAAAAAGGGTCAGCTTTGTAAAGTATTGGGTGTGTGTATGAAAATGTAAGCAATTTTTTTTTTATAATAAATTATCACCAAGATAGGGAGTAGCCACATTAAAAGTGATAAAAACAAGAGAGAAAACTTAATCTTGCTGGGTTTTTTTAAAACTTCACTCACTGTTGCTTTAACCAGCAATGCTGGTACAGCAAAAGGATTTCTAATCAGTCACTAATGCATGATTGTTTAATTTTAATGGGCATGATCAATACCATCCTCTCCTTCTTTAAATGCTAATGAACACTTTAATACAACAGATGTGGACAAACAGTACATTGCAGATTAAAATTAGGCACAGCATTAAATAGCTTACAAACAGCAGAGGAATTCTGCTGGACATCTTGATGAACAACAACAGACAGCTGATAAATCTTGAATTGCCACCACCAGCCCACAGTGTCTCAGGCTCGTACAACTACACCATCATCCTGATCACCCTAGAAGAGAAAGGTGCCTTTCCAAACTCTTGCAATTTCTTTTGTAGGATTTGTGGAGGCCCAACTGTGATTCCTGAGATGCATATCCAAATTTTAATAACACAAGCACATTTTTAGCAACTACTCTCAGGCGCAGTTACTGTTAGTTGGTATCTTCCAGCCCATTTTGGTCATAGAAAGAAATGTCAGGGAAGGACCCCCAACCTAGACAAAATCCCAGTTCCCTGCTAAATTGTGACAGAAAAACATCCAGTGCTAGATTGTCCATGTCCTCCAAATTAGTTGTCAGGCTCAGTAAACCAGGGCCAGAAGCTGGGTTACTAACTAGCTTTCAGCAAGTTTGAAGCCACAAGAAAATGGCAAACTTTGTTACCACAGGGCATCACCTGCAGCTGAATTCACTTCAAGGTAAAGCTTCTCATTTCTTCTGCTCTTAACTGTTGCCAAAGGAAAAGGCATTTGAGTGACAGAGATCCAATTCCTGACACCTGGTGTCATTTGTGTCTTGCTCCCTTGGTTTTGGCAAACCCTGTCCTGAATTCATGAAGTGTGAGTCCCAGTTCACTCTGGTAGGTATTGAAAACTCACCCCAGGACTCAGCCCTCACTGGGGCTGGTGGCAATCAAAGGAGAGTTGCAGGTACCCACAGGAGTGGCCTTTGTGTGGTGCAGGGAATTTACATGTCCTTTAGAACCTCCAGTGACAGGGCTATGGTGATACCCCCTCACCCTGAGCAGGTGACATGCGGGTGACATGCCATCACTCACAATGCCAGCAAGTACCACCTGGGATGGGTGGTATGCAGCACCCTGTTCAAAGGCATCTCTAATTTACAGTTCCTTGGCTTTCAGTAGGTACCTTATATTGCTTTGGGTTCAGCTTCCTTTATCTGTTTCTTCCTTTTTTTCTCTCTTGCATCTTGTGAAACTCAAACTTTTTTTTCTCCTTTTTAATTGTGTGAAATCAACTTGGAGTGAAAAGGCCACGAAGAAACTTTCTGACGCCAACTGAGTCTAAGCTGTGTCTTTGTTCTCAGCAGAGCTAAAGACCACATTAATCAGAAACTTTGCTGACCTTGTCTTTACTACCTGAATACTGAAAGACAAAAAGGATACAGTCTGGCCACATTTAAAAATTCAATTAAAAAACACCAGCTGCACAGGGATAAATATTATCATAGACCTCAAGTGGGGTTAGTTGTAACTGTGATAAAGGCAATGCCTTTTTCTCACTCTATTTTAATTTTTTTTCCCCAAAAGAATAAAGCCTAGTTTTTGATTCTCCTGATTAAGACAACTGTGTACGTGACAGAGTGTGCTCAGTGATGCTGGGTAGCTAATGTTGGGGCTTTTAATAAGGAAAAAAGTAAGAAATTCCTGACAAGGGATGGCAAGCTGAAAGTGGAGAAGTGAAGCTACTAAAGTGGGTCTGAAGAAAAATGTCCTTGTGTCCCATTTTTCAGACTATGCTGGTCTGATAAAAATACTACCTTTTCCTATAGCCCTGGCAGAAGCAGACTAGACAAGGGGTGTGAAGACCCTACTCAGAGCTGGACTCAGCATCTAGAGGCAAAGTGGGGTGAGGAGAGAGCTAACAGCACAACTCTCCTAAGGATGAAGCAGAGAGCCTTTCATTGTGGCACCTGGCTGTGCCTTATGGATTTTATTTTTGAAATATTAAACAAATGAGTGGATATCCAGTCAGCTGAGAACACGAGCAGCCAAACAGGGGAGAAAACCAAATTAAATCCCTTGGTGCCGACAGGGGCAGGAGAGGCGGCGGCTCTCCCCGTCCGCTGGCAGGCCCCAGCCAGGTGGGTACCGGCTTTGGTGCAGCAAATTAAATAGAAGCAGTCGTATCTTCTCTAGGTTGAACGTTCAGTTAAATAAAGGGCCAAATTCCTCTCAGAACATCCTCCGGCCCCGCCAGCTCCCCCTGGTTCTCTCCTTTCCCGGCTTGCCGGCGGCCTGCCTGTGGGGTTTCCGTGCGTGCTGCACCTTTATCCAGCCGCCCTCGCTGGCTCTGCTCTCCCCCTCGCCCCTCCTGGGCTCGCTGTCCCCCTGAGGGGGCATGCCGGGGATGGCCGTGGGCTGCGGAGGGGCGCGGGGGTACCTGCGGTGCTGGGAAGCCGG
This sequence comes from Hylia prasina, assembly GCA_013397195.1. Classification (NCBI taxonomy): domain Eukaryota; kingdom Metazoa; phylum Chordata; class Aves; order Passeriformes; family Sylviidae; genus Hylia; species Hylia prasina. The sequence goes on from VYXD01005457.1 coordinate 1,098,714, forward strand.
CGGGGCCGCTGGCACAGAAGTCCTGCTGGGTCTTCCCGGGTGCCGAGGGGGCACCGGGGAGCCGGTCCCGCTGCGCCGCCCGTCCGAGGAGCTGCGGGACGGAGCGCTGTGTGAGGCGCTTCTGCCTTTGCCAGCAGACCTGTCCTTCTCTGAAGGCGTGTCAGAGGCCGTGCTGGAGGCGCTGCTACCTTTTGAGTTCAAGTGCAGATTCGAAAGGTTTCTCATCAAACTGTGTGAGAGGGGAGAGGAATTCCTCGAGTGGCTGATGGATGTGAGCTGGTGACTGACGGGAGCGCGTGTCCTCCTGACGGCAGCGGCGTAGGAGTCCTGGCTGTGCAGGTAGGGCAGGTAGTGGGTGACCGTGGTCGGGCTGTGGGGGTGGCCGTGCTGGGAAATGGCTTTTGCTATCTGGTGCATGCGCAGGGTCTGCATCCACTGACTGTCCGTGCCTGGCAAGGAAATGGAAACAGACTCAGCTTTCTGTGAGTCGATGGAAAACTGCTCTCAGGTTTACCGAAGGCTTGAGGTTAGGTACCAGGGTTTCTCTCGGAAGAAACTGAAGCCACCCTTCCTCTCCCAGCCTTGCAGCAAATAGTCCTAGATTTGGGTATGGTTGAAAAAAATGTTGGGCTTTTAAAACAGCAAGTGACACAAATATTTCTGATGGCACTGCAGGTTATGGAGCTTAGACTAGAAGATGGTTACAGAGCCATACACTCGGCTGTTCAGGTGGGTTCCCACTCCCAAGTGCCTCCTGGTCTTTTGAACCCAGCCTGGTTTAAACATGCCCTGTGATGCTCTTGCAGATCTCTCCACAGCTTTCATTACAAAAGAGCGTGGAAACCTCTGGAGCTGGCACAGAGGTCACCCCAAAGTACCAGTACTGCTGCGGCATTGCATTCCAGCTGCATCTCTCCCATCTGGCACAGTCGTGCTTTTGCAGCCCAGCACAGACAGGAAGCAGTGCAGAGCCAGTGCAAATCCCAGCTGTGGCAGCTACATTCACCTCCTCTGGCTCCAATTTCTTTTCAAACTGCTACATACCATAAAAACCAGAGCTACTTCAGTTGTTGTTGCTACTACAAATTCAGAATTCAATCCACTTTGCATCCAGCTTCATGCAGAAAACCGACTCTGTATGTGGAAAAGCTGGTGAGGCATCAGGCTTCAGCCAGGCTGGCTCAGACAGTGCTTAACTGTGAGCAACTCAGGGTATTACAGTTCCCTCTACACCTACTGTCACAGCCCTGGGGTCATAACAAAAGTTGTAGCTTTCAGAGATCACACTGAAGTGGTTTTGAAAGTCAGTCCTGTGGTTTCCATGAAAGCCTTTAGCAAATACAATAGCTGTAAATTTTCTATTTGAACTGCAAAGGCTGCCTGGTTTGCTACTTTGTGGGTAGAGCAGAGAACAGGAATTCCTCTTATCTGAGGCCACAGCTCTGGCCAAAGACCCATGGGGAGCAGGTAAAATAATTTTGTTCTAGAGAGATTTGAATGATTTGTCCTTAAAGATTGCTAATATCATTCCAACAGGAAAGCATAACCCTCACTGCCTCTCACTGGAACACTTCATTGACCATGGGGAGTTTTGTGGGAGCTGGATAGCAGCTCTGTCCTCATTAGGATTGCTCCTGTTAAAATGTAATGGATGATCTCTTCCACTCCTCTTTTCCCCAGACTTTGTTTGAATCCAAAGAGATTTAAATCACTTCAACTTATTGTCAAGTATGTCAAAAGGAAACTGTCTTCCCTGTCATAGTGTGTGTGACACTGACACAGCAGATAGCTCCCCCTGCACTTAGAGGTGAACCTTCTTTCACAGAAAGACGGATGGGAATTGCCTCCTCTGCTTCTTAACCTCCTCGAAAGTCATGGTTTCAAAAGAAACGTGCATGGCAAAATGTACTTGCTAGACACTATTGCCTCTGCCATTCCCCTGTGCCCTCCTACCAGGGCTGTGGATGTAAATCACAGCCCTCATAAACCTGGAAACAGCAGGCTCGGGACTCAAGTCTGGGTCTTCATTTGTTATCAACACTCAGGTGGCCATTGCATGTGCTATGGGACCAGTGCTGATCTCCCTGAACAAGGGGCTCCCTTCAGGCTGTTCAGTCCTTGCTCCTCACAGCCAACAGGAGTTGCCAGCCCATGATCCAGCTGCCCAGCAAGGATCTCCCAGTGTGTGCCCTGTGGGGCTGCCTCTCATGGGCTGGGGAGGCTTCTCCCTCATGTGGTCTCTGAGCCACCAACTCTGTACACTGTACGTGCTCTCTGTGGTACACCTTCACTGCTGGTTATTTTAGCCTATTGGACAGGTATTACCCTTACCTTTGTGCTTGGATTTGGTGGTCTTTTAAACCTGGGATAGGTGGTCTGGTAAAGAAGACAGGCCAGAAGGTTTGCTAGAGCTGAGGCACAGCTTTCATGCTGGCTGGTAACCCGCCTCCTTTGAACTGTGCCTGTTCAATTGGCTGCTGACAAAACATTAGTGCTTCCATGTAACTCCTCCAGTGTGCCAAAGGGACAGACAAGCTCTCCCACCACTCACTGAAAAAAAAGCAACCATTTTGGCTTACAGCAGCTGAGCCAACCTGTGAAGATACACACCACACTTGGTATGGCTGCAGGGCTCATCACCCCAAAACCAGGGTAACCTCTATCTGCAAAGCTAATCTGGAGTAAAGATATATCTTTTAGGACATGCTCTAGGTTTAATTTCCATTACAAAATGTAACTGAGCTGCAAATGGATCACAGTTGCTTAGGAATAAGCACACCCATGTTAGAGATGTGTCTGTAGTGCAAACCTAGCACCTCTCAATTCACGGAGCCATTCTTCTATAGTTGCCAGTAGTGTACAAAGTTGAGAAATTCCTCCTCTGCTCACTGGTATCTTGTTCCAGGTCCTGTACTGCCCCTCAGGTGTCCCAACCCAAACATTTCTGCAGCCCTACTGTGAACTCAAAGAGAAAAACAGCTTGGCTAACAAACACAAAAACAACAGCAGATCTTAAAGGCAGAACTGTGCTAGAGTCAACTGAGACAAGTGCGGATCTGTCAGCAGCATAAATTTATTAGGAAATGAAAATTGCATTGTAGAGCTTACTGCGTTATTATACATATCTCACTGAACAAATCAAGACCCAGAAGGCATAACAAACACCATTCCAGAAGTCAGACAGTGATGAGCCAGGGCTGGCTCAAATGGGCAAGCTGAGCTGTGGAAGAAGAATGCAGTGGGAAGACTTCTGCAATTCCTCAGAGCACAGCATGATGCCAGGGGAATTTCTGTTTGCCAGGCTGGCAGTTTTGTACTAGTTTTGTTATCTCCCTGGTATGGGAAGGATTGGGAGAGAAAGGATTCAGTTGGAGAGCAGGGAAGAAGCAGCAGCTTGCTCTTCACCCTGGCAGAAATAGCCAAGCCCAGAAAGAATGGAGTCAACTTTAATAAATCTTGTTAAGCCTTCTGATACGGAATCCATGAGTCTTGTTTCATCGCAACCCTACTGCAGCTTCTGAGGCCACAGCCTCAGTATGTGTGTCCCCCTGCAAGAGCATTGGCCAGAGCAAGAGCACCCATGCATCTTTAACAGGAGGTGCCCTGTATCCAAGCACATCTGTGCAAAGCTGTGTGCTGGGTGGCTAAGGGTAGGAGGGAGGAGCTGCCGGAAGCACTCCAGTGGAGTTTGAGCTTATCACCATGGACTGCTTCCAGCCTGCTTCCTCTAGGAGCATAGAGGGCATCCCCCTTACCCTTCAGAGACAGCTCTGCCAGGGGGAAAAATGGATCTGATGGCCACCAATGTTAGCAAGTTAATCAAAGACATCAAGATCAGAGGCAGCCTGGGCTGCAATGATCATGCATTGGGAGGGTTTGTAGTCCTGATGGACATGGGTCAGGTAAAGTTAGGCTCATGAGTTTTAGGAAAACAGACTTCCAGCTCCTGAAGGACATAGTCAATAGGATCCCCTGGGGACAAGGAAGTGTAAAAGAGCTGACAAATCTTTACGGAAGTCTTCTGTAGGGTGCAAGAGCTCTCCAGGAGCAAGAAATTGGGCAAAGAAGGCAAGAGACTGGTGTGTTTGAGTAGGGAACTGCTGGTCAAAGCAAAGGGAAAGAAGCAAATGCACAGGAAGTGGAAACTAGGACAGGTAGCCTGGGAGGAGTATAGACATGAAGTTCAGTTGTATAGGGATGTAGTGAGGAAGGGCAAAACAAAGCCGGAACTGAATCTGGCAAGGGATGCAAAGAATAATAAGAAGGGTTTCAGCTATGTTAACAAAATAAGTTCATAGAAGGTGTTACCCCCCTGATAAACAGCACTGGAAAACTGGTAACAACAGATGGGGAGAAGACTTTGTCTCAGTCTTTAATGTCAGCCTCTCTTCTCACACCTATCAAGTCAATGGACAGCAGGAGGAGGACTGGGGGTGCTTCCTGATCGTAACATCAGTGGACAAGGGAAGAGCTACAGATGTCATTTATCTGGACTTCTGTAAAGCCTTTAATATGACCCCCACCCCCAACATCCTTCACTCTAAAGTGGACAGAGAGAGATTTGATGGGTGGACTAGGATAGGTGGATAAGGAATTGGTTAAATGGTTAAATGGCATCCAGAGGTCAGTGGCTCAGAGTCCTGGTGGGCATCAGTGACAAGTGGTGTCCCTCAGGGGTCCGTACTGGGACCAGTGTTATTTATGATCTTCATCACTGACATACAGAGGGACCAAGTGCACCCTGAGCACATCTGCAGGTGACACCAAGCTGAGTGGGGTGGTTGACATGCATTGACATTTTGCTGTTCTCCCCATATATACCCTGCCCATGCCAGCAATGAAGTTCACAGGTGTTGACTTACCTGAGTCAGATCTGCTCCGTGAATTCCCCTCCGAATTGGGGAGCGAGGTCTGTATCAAGAGCTGAACTGCCTCAACCTCGTCCTGCACTTTCACCTTGCTCCAGCAGATAGCTTGGATGTGCCTCGTGCTTTTGGGAGCTCTAACATCACTCTGCTCAGGAGGGACACAACAAGCATGAGGATGTAACAACACACAACACAGAACACACTAAGGTCCCCTACAAGGGAACTTCCACTAGTGCCTGGGAGGCAGCAGTTGTTTCAATATAGAGCCTGCTTTGCAAAACCACTTAGTCTCAAATATTTTTAGACTCTAGATAATTTTGGCTGGTACTTGTGATTATGCTAAAAATGTGGTAGTGAATAACTGCTTCAATTCTTGTACCCTGTGGAGGAAAGATTTGAAGGCCTTTCTCTACAAACACAAAAATACATTTTACTAGTTCTATTAATGAGCATCAAATGCACACTGCTTTCTGCTAAAAGAGGTAGGACTAAGCAGGTATTTTTGCAGGGGGACCCCCAGCAAAGTTTTCCTGGAGTATCCTTCAGTTTGCTGTTAAGGACCTATGACTCCTGTGAGAAACTTCAGCCTGAAAGAAAACTACTTCTTCACTTTTGAGACAAGAAAGCAAGGTCCAGGATTTCCCCATTGCTCCATCACTGCCTGAATGCTTGTTCAGGACAGAGCTGGAATCTCATTTATTAACCTTCTTCTGACAGACAGAGTTAGTCTTTATAAAATCAGTATTGTAACTGCAAACTCTTTTTACAAAGATAATTTTTATCACATCAAATTGTATTCTGGGGTTTTTTTTATTTCTGTCTTACTCTTGATTTCTCACTTTCTTCTCCTGTTGCTTCTCTGCTCTCCTAATTAGCACATCATTGAAAAGATAAAAACCAGCCTCTTTAAATAATGCAAACAACACTGACCATTGCACTTGAAGCAAAAGGAGCTTTTATCCTTGAGAGGAAGAGCTATCCCAGGCAGCAGTCTGAGGCCATTGTCTCTGTAAACTTAATTCAGCTTTTGCTCTGAAGTTTATATTTTACAACTAATTACAGGCTGCTGAGAACTTGATTATAGGATATAACAAAGCCAGAGGATGTTATTTCCACACCTCCTGTGTAGGTTTTATCTTGGATGAACCATTTTATTTGTTTCTTAGAGCTTACCTCATATGTAACAACACATTCTACAGACTGGTGCTCTTCTATGCCCACAATCCATTTCTCCATTACAAACGGTGGCTGGAAAAAACATGGTGGGAGTTTTCTAAGGTGCTCTTCATCTCCCGAGTTGTTTCTAAAGCACCCAAAAGGGATTTACAACATTTGCCTCTTTTCATTCATTCCTATATTGTTGACATCAATACTTTTCTTAAAATTTTATGAGACAAAGCAATGTATTTTTGAAATATTTACTTCCTGGTTTACGAAAGGAAACTGAGAAGAGATTTCCATATGTAATGCACAGCAGATGAGACAACATGGAATGTTTTTGGGGGACACAAACCTTTTTCGATTTTGTGTCTATACACTTTCGCTTCTCCTAGATTTACAGAGGAAAGCAAGAACAAATATCTAGAGATTCTCAGAGTTATTCCTTGACAAATATAAAAATGTTGAAGTGAAAAGTTAATGTTACTGTATCTAGTTGTTAGTTTATTTAACTTTATGCCTTTTTTGAAGGAAAAATTGAAGTGTACAAGACTAAAATTAGACAGAAAACTAATGATAATAATAACAGTCATAATAATAATAATCACACAAAAAAAATCACAAGTTTTGTTCCAGAAACCACTAACTATAATAATACTATTAGCATGAATTAAATTAGAATCTTTTTTGGCAAATACACCTATATCACATTTTCCTTAAAATTCTGACTGTTGACAATCTGCTTTTCATTTTTTCCTTTAGAAAAAATGACCAAAAGCTTCACCCCCAGTTTTGCCCCAAAAATTCACAGTTAAAAGCACTCAAGAGTTTGGGTGTTTATACCAGTGCACACTAGAGCAGCATTCTAATTGGCAATCAAGCTGTATATTTTTTCAGTTAGAAATTTATTTTGTTAGCTATTATCAAGTGGAGCATATTAATAAAAACAAACAATTAAAATAATAGCTAACAAAATGCCCTCTGCATCAACAGAACTTCTGTTCCTTAGGGAAAAGCAGTCTAAATGCTTACTGGTAAATATTTACAGGCAGGTTCTGACACAGTGTAAAATGCTCAGTGACAATGAATTGCAGATGTTCAGTACTGTACTGTCTGCGATGGGTTTCAGCCTTTGCAATCCACTGGTGCATGAGAGAGAGAGTTTTAGAATCAGCTAAAAGTTCTAAAACTATTAAAAAAAAAAAAAAAAAAAAAGAAGAAGAAGACGAAAAGAAAAACAAAAGAGAGAAAAAATCCAACACCTGCCCCCCTGCCCCAGATCACATGAAGTTTCTGGAACATTTAAATTGGTTTCTTCTCTTGAAAAAGAAAGCAATTTTTGGAACAAAAATTTACATTAAAAGGGGTAATAAATTCAGAGGATAAAACATGGAATTAAAACAAGAAAATATAAATTAGTTCCTTCTCTTATTTGTCTATTGTTAACATTATTGTGAGCTTAAAGGAGAACCAAAATACCTAACTCCTATTTTGATACAATTCTATTTAAAATGTGCATTTTATTTAAAAGCTGTCAAGAGATTGAGCTTCTGCAAGCACAAAAATCGACTGCTGTGGTATTTTAATGTCTTTGTTTGAGATCTGTGAATTCGTGAAAGCTTTAAGGCTGTAAATACCTTTGTCATCTTTAAAATCTCTGCATCAGGTAGGTTAGTGTTGAATGTCACATCTTTTATGTAGGTTATTGCAATTTCATCCCCATCCATCTCCATGTACATTTTCCATTTACAATCCTATGAATAATAAAAAAAAGAATGCTGGATTGTTAGAATACAAATAGGAAAAAAGCCCCAACAACAAAGCCCAAAATGAAACAAAACTGAAAGCCGAAACAACCCAAAATCTAATCCTCAATATACGAAGGAAAAAAAATAACCCAGCGAGAAAGTTGAGGGACATATACATATTTTAGGATTTGCATGTCTGCAGTACAGTGTTGATAATGGAAAACCCTCAGTCTTCTTGTTTCCTCTTCTCTCAGCTCACCCTGTGAGGCAGCTGCCACCTTGGCAGGCATGGTGTCCCTGGATGGCCACACCTGGACACACAGCCTGCTGGAGTGTGTGGCCTGGGAGCTCTGCACGCCCCAGAGCAGCGGTGGGAGCCATCACTGGGGTCACAGTCAGTGCTGGCAGCCAGCCACAAGGACATCATCCCAGTGAACCCAGGAATAAATGACCAGTCTGTGCCACACCTTCAAGACAATCGCTCAAATAACGGGCAAAAGGATGAGCTTGTTATTACAGCTCAGTTGTTTCGGATACTGGAGCCCAGCAAGGCACTGAGCATCCTCAACTTCTGTTTGCCTCCAATTGCATTATTAATTATAAAGAAACTCAGCTAAGAAAATAATCACAGTGAGCCTAATAAACCACAGCAATAAAAGTTATCCTTAAACAATCCCCTGAGCAGGACAGGGGGCCAACATCTCACACTTTGCACAGGTGTAAGCCTGCAGAAGGTGACAGCTGGCAGCATCCTGCGGGGACATCCTGCATGAACCAAGTGCTGGAGCTGGGATTTGTGTCTGTGGCCAGGGAGGCTTCCACTGGGGACCCGACACTGCCTGTCCGTGGTGCAAACCAGCCAACATTTGCTGGTCTGTCTGGCAGGTGCTTTGGGGACGAGATACTGTGCAGTGCACTGAGCTCCTCCAAAAATCAGTCTCCTGAAGGACCACTCTGTAGTGAAGTGGAGTGTCTCCACCTCCATACAAGAAGGAGGGAATCTTCCCTTCACAAAGACAGGAGCTCCTCCAGACACGCTAGGGCTTCAGGGGTCGGTATCTGCCACATGCCACCTGTTAGGCAGGTGTGGGCTCTGCACTTGCAGGAGGCAGTCTTCACCTCGGTTTTGCTTAGAAAATGCAAAAATTTTCAGTGGGGACACAGATGGACACTTAGGGCCACGGGCTTGGGTAAGCAGTTATTTGCAAAAACATACAGCGGCCTAAGAAGTACCTGTTCACACAAGTGATTATCTGTGGTGTTTGCACATGCAGCTCTCCTAAGTGTAACGTAAGAGCTCAGCTCTCAGAAGGCTCAAAGCTTTCCATCATACATTGAATTGGCAATTCCAAATTAAAAGAAAACTGAAATATAATAATTTCTGAACTGCAACAAGAAATTATGACAGCATTTGGCCCTGTGTGTCCATCTGTCCCCTTTGAAAGTTTCCACATTTTACAAGCAGAGAGGGGATGTGATTTGGTTTTCACACTGCCCTGGTGCAAGTTTGAGTGATGGGAACTGCAGTTCAGTGATCAGTGCACCAACCAGGACTCAGCAGCACCAAGTTCAGTTTCCAGTTCTGCTATTGGCTTCCTGTGCAACCTGATCAGGTGCTGAAGTCACCCTGTGCCTCAATTTCCTAATCACAGACTGTACCTCTTTGCATGTCTCTTTTGTGTCCTGTTTTTTACATTTGTGAGCTGACCCAGGGTAATGCCTGTCCTGTCCCAGGCAGGTTCAGCACTGTGCACCAGCCCTGACATTGGCTGAGGAGGGCACGTGCTTTCAAACAGAACAGCAACAGCAAAGCAAATTATCTCTGACTCCTCCTCATCTCTCAGACTGTGCTCCTCTCCCTGCCCAATGTTCTTGTTGCCAGACTTTTTTGCAGGAGATTCATGCTACTGCAAATAAAACCTGAGGTTAGAGACAAGATGCTTGATGACATTTGCAAGTTTTACAAAGACACCTGGGCCAAGAAAAGAAAAAAATATGGACATAAAGTACTAGCCTCCAGTTAGTTCAGCACATCTCCTGCCATCTCTGAGTAATACCAGTGCCAAGCACTTGAGAGTTAGAGCTGCACCTTGTGCCAGAGCTCCCGTGCCCTCCTGACTCAGGATTTTGTGCTGTTCACTCACATTTCCCTGCAAACTAGATCTGACAAATATGATCTCATTTCAATAAACAAAATAAATCAACCACCTCTAGAGCAAAGCTGTGTACACCCAGGGTCTGGCAGGGGGTGGCACTGCCACTGCCCGTCCCCTTGCCAGATCCACTGCACAGGCAGGATCCCTCTCCATGCCATCGTGGATCAAATTGCCCCACGCAGGGATGGATGCCTGAAGCTTGCACAAACACTGCCTTCCCCAGCCCTGAACTGCACCTTCAGAGGCTTCTCCTCTGTCAGGACACAATCTCCACCTGAAAGGGACCAGTCCCCAAACCATTGGTTCTCTTTAAAGCCCTCTCCAGCCACACTGTGCAGATACCAAGAGGGCAAGATATCATACTAGGATACCCACTCTGGTCCCTCAAAATGACATGTCTTATTTTATTTGGAAAGGTGTTCATTTTGTATTATTATAAAATTATTACTGGAAAGGGGGAAGAGAGAATGAGCAGAGAAAGAGAGCCAGAGGCAAGAAAGGGAAGGGGACATTGGGAGAAAAAAGGAAAAAAAGGAAAAAAAAGGAAAAAAAAGGAAAAAANAAGGCAGCAGGTAGGTGACTTTAGAATCAAGGCACATAGCAAATATCTAAGATAAGTAGGTGGTTACTTGTCTTACAAACCTAGTAGCTATTTTGTTCAACCACACAGTAAATAACACAAGATTTGTGTGCTGCAGAAAGAAAGGGACGTATTTCCCTGTTTTCCAATGGAATTCAACATTCTTATAACAAGACATGCTCATCCATTTAAACAAAAATTTGGCTAGAAAAACCGAGCATATTAATTTCAATTCTTTGATGAATTGTAGCCATATGACTTCTTAGATCAAAACTACATTTAATGCCAGGTGTCTGTGGGAAAATAATTTGGAAATGGCTTGTTCAAAGTGTCTGGTTGATAGATATGCTTGCACAAGTCCTTCAAAGAGACTTCCCTGGACATCTTGTCATTCAGGCATTAAAATACCTCCCAATATCTACCTGCTTGATTTTGATCTAAATAAAAAATTTCAGCTTTTTGTTTTAAAAAATTATCTAGTTTCAGAACTGAAATGCACAACCTGCAAAACTTTGTGCAGAAACATTTCCAAGTAACACTTTGACAAAGCCAATAAATCAACAACCTCTGAAAATTATTGTAGAAAACTAAATCACACATGTATTTGAGCTGTTTCTTCTCAGCTTTGAAACAGAAAGTAAGAACACTTTAAAAATTAAGTCTCCAGCTTACTGTGCTGACAATACTCCTTTAACCCCATATGCGTTTATGTCTGCAAAAAAAAACCTGAAAGGGAAATGAAAAAGATCAGGCACAGGCTCTAAACAGCAAACAAATATCCTGCAACAACAGCTTAAAATCTTTGCTAGGGAGGCACTTCATTTTTCAAGGGGGCCCAAATCAAGGATTCATTTTAAAATCAGTGGTTGCAATAAACTTTTTTGGTTTTCTAGACATTGAAATAAAAATGGAAATGGCATTGTAGCAGATAACTGGATATTAGAAGGAAAGTAAGATGTAGCACAAGATGAAACAAATAAGAAAAAAATGTTGGCCATGCTGATACTAAAAGTAGTAGCATGTTGATGATTTAGGTCCCCAGAAGCTCCTTTACATTCTTAGCTATTATCTATCTCAGCTGCTGAAACCTGCTGTTTTAAAGGCATTAGAGTTGAACATCTAGTGACAGCACTTGGGTTATTTATCATTATGTATCACCCTGCTACACTATATTTTATTATACTGGATTTAAAGGAAGATAACACAATTATGGTTAATTTGCTTCTCTTCTTTATATGTATAGTGTCATGACCCACCACAGCTTTGTCCCATGAGATATTTTTAACCAAAAAGAAATCCACAAGAAACTCTCCCTAAAAATTCCATTAATAACCTCTTGTAGCATGTATAGGTTGCAGGGTCTGGAACTAAGAATGTTTTAATCTCTTCAGCAAAACAATGTCTCATAATGATGTACAGGACTATTGCTGCACTGATGAAGAATCATACATAATTCAGCACCTTTCACTTGGCACCACTGTGATATCCTCATTAGCAGTGGCTCACAGTGGCTGTCAGATGGTGTCCATGCGAATGCAGGCATTATATTGTCTTTGAGATGTGCAGCTGCTTCCATGACACTGCCAGTATATAAAAACATGACGCCAGTTTGTTTTATTTAGTGCTAAACCTTCCAGTTTGTAAAAACAAGGCTGACACAGAGCCTGACATGAGGCAGTGAAAATAATTAGCTCTCATTTTCTCAGCCTCCTATTTCCTTCTCCCCGCTGTGTTCTCTTTCCACTAAACCACCACATGTCAGTCGAAATGGGAGGCAATTAGTGGGCTCATTTCAGTCCCCACAACTGTGCTGAAAAGAAAGTATTTATGATGGCACAATGAACAGCTGAAAGATTAAATAACATTTGCCTTTTGAAAAGAAAATGACTTCTAGCTAAATGGGCAATTTTTGATTATTCTCAAACAAGCTTAGAGTAGTTGGTTTTTAAAATACAAGAAAGGAAAATGAGTCATTTTTAGGTGAAAGAATCAAATAAAACTTGACACAGTAATGCAAATAACTGATGTTTTATTGCAAAATATGTAAATGTGTTATACCCTTAACAATGGCTGGTGTCTCAGGTCAGGGCAGGCTGCTGCCAGCCAGGCTCCAGCAAGAGAAGGTGGCTCCACCGCTGGTTTTGTTTCAGCTGTGCAGGCAGAAAAAAAGAGGGGCGGAGGGGAGGCCTTGCGAGAGAGATGGTCTTAAAATGTACAGAAACAAAGCAAGCAGAAGATATATTTATGTTATCAGTTGCCTGGGTGCCTCCTCCGAGCCGGAGCCCTTACTCCTCTGCAAGGCAACAGGCACTGCCTGGCTGCAGCTTCGCCTGGAGCAGCACGAGGCCCCTTCACACCTACACAGACCAGCCAGCAGTACTAAAAATATCTGTCCCCTGACAGCACTCTTCTTTAACATCCAGTGCTGTGGAGCTCCGTGCACAACAGAGTGGCACGTAATGGTAAATACCAGGCACTGCTGTGCGTGCCCCGAGAACAGGGGCTTGCAGCAGGCAAGGCAAGAGCTCAGTGATACCCCAGCATTTACCAAAAGCTGCCCTTGCCACGTGATCAGAAGCAAACGGCGGTGTTGCGGTCTCAGGCATCATCCACACGAGCAGCCTGCTTGCAACAGTGGGATGGTAAAGGTGGAAGCATGAGAAACGAGTCCCTTCCCTGAGGGCTGCATGGGTGCCCTCCTGCACTGTCCTCCAGTGGCAATTCCTGCGGACCACTCGTGGGGACAATGTGCTGAAGCCTTGTGGACACCATGTCCCCGCTGCAGCACATGGAGTGACTGCTCATGCTCTGGGACCTGCAGCTCTGCAGGACATCGGCTGAGGGAACAAGGGTGCTCAGGAAAGGCATGGCAGGGCCACTGTTCTGCTGGGAACAAAGGCTCCTCTTCCAGGCTTTTGTCTGTACAGCACATGCCAAGCCTACAGATCACTGGGAACCTGTCTGTGCTTCTACACACAGATCTGTGACTGAGGCTGTTTGTGAGAGATAACGTGTGGAAGGCAGCAAGTTAATTCAGTGGCCAAAGTATAAAAATAAATCTTTAGATTAAAAAGTCTAGTAAGTCAAGTGAACAAAGTACCTACCTTAAAAGTCTATGTCTCTTCAGGGCTATGGAATAATTTCTAATAGGAATCCCTGGTCTAGCACTGCCTACACAAGGATTTTTAAAGGTCTTGGCTTGAGTTCAACTTCAGTTACACATGGATGCTACAGCTGGAGCAATCCCAGTGGAGATGATGGAGTTATACCAGCTCCACTGCATGCAAAAACAATACATGGTCCTGAAAAGAGTCTTTGGAAGAAAATACCAGGAGCTCACATCACCTGCACTGATCCACCTTCTTGGCAGACTACATTATTCTGTTCTTAATGGTGGTGGCAATATTTTAATGTGGTTTTATTTTACAGCTTAGGTAATTTTTTTGTGCCACTTCACTAATTGCTTGTTAGAATAGGAGCAAATCTATGAAAATAGCACACAAACACTTCTACTCTGATTCTTGCATTAACTATTAGTCTTTAGTAATGAAAGCATTGTGCTTTGTCATGGAATTAAAGAGGGAGGATTTAGAAGAGGGGGTTTTGAGATAAGGATAAATTACCTCATGTTAGAAAGTCAAGGTACCTGTGATTATTTTGCAAAGGAAGGATCAGATAAAGCCAATTCCTCCTCCATTATTAGTTACTGAGGTGGATTAAAACACCTACAGAGCATGGAGAATGAAAATGACTGAAAAACTGTAGAACTGAAATTTCAAATTTTATACCTTGGCTCTTGCTTTATTTTTAAGAAAGTAAAGAAAGAATTTATGAGTGTTGATATGGTGGGAGGGTGGAGAGGAACAGGCAGCAGAAATGGTCTCAAGCAGTTGTGAAACTGCATTCCAGTTACAACTATTTCAGTACTGTTTTTTCTTGTACTGCCTGCATTTTGCCAGCCTGGGCTTCTCCACATGCAGAGTTGGTCACAATGTTGCTTTAAAGTCACCTTAATAGTATATTACCATTGCCACTACACATCTAAATAATAGCATTAAAATACATCTCAGTTTGGATAGTCAAGGCTAGAAAACAGTTCACACAGTTAGCAGCTGGTTTTGAAGATGCTCTGCTCCTTACCTTGTCAAATGGAGGGAGAGGTAAGTGGGGAAAAATAAGGCAAAATGGTGAGGCAACTTCAAGGCTTTGTGTTTGGATATAGATCAAATTGTGCCACTCTCAGTAAAAAATGAAAACATTCAATGGCATAGTGAAATCTGCCCTTTTGAGGACCAAAACTAAAGAATGCATCAATAGAAGGCAAAAAGACTGTAAGGCATCCTTCTCAAGGGGCTTGGTGATTCATCAGTGTGGAACCAACATAGCTCAGGCACCTTTTCCTGATTGGGAAATTTTAATGAGCCATCTAGGATGAGAAAGCCATTGAAAATTCCCCCTGCAGTCCCGCAAATCAGCTCAAGCCACAACTGCCAGGGTTTGTTGTTTTACCCTCCGTCTTGGACTTAATTGGTGGTCCCCTGCTTTTTTTTTTTTTAATTTGTGGGGAAAAAAAAAGTCTAAATCTATCACCATTCAGCTCATTGGGAACTGTGTACAGAAAGGTCATGAAAAGGCAGTGACTGGAAGTAACCACATAACTTGAACTACAAGAGCTGGAAAGAAACCTCTAAAAACCAGGTTAGCTTTGCAGTGCTCACTCCTGATGCATTCAGAGAGCACAAAGGTCAGCTGAGCTTTTATCGCCTCCAAAGATGCAGCTAAAAAAGGAAGGAAACTGTAATGAAACGACTGCATCTGTCAGCTGGTGGAAACCAACATAATCCTACTACAAGATTCAGTTTAAATTAGATAAAAAATATGGGGCTGGTAAAGCTGTTTACTGAGAAGTTAATGTTTCATTCAGCATACAGAAAAGGCTGAACATTCAAATGCTGTCTTGAAGCATATCCAGCAGGATCCTTGCTAAAAGGCACTGCTGTTCCTAAGGCCCTTAAGTTTCTGCCTGCTGATGAAGAAAGGTGTGCTGGCTGTGCTGATGGGGCACGGTGCAGTGCCCAGGAGAGGACATCTGTGCCCTGAGGAACCATCTTCACACCACAGATGGTGCTGTGCTCTTACCAGGCAAACGCATCCAAATTAACTGGCACCCCTGAAATGGTTTCTGGGTCCTGGACCAGCTTCTCCAGCACTTTTATATCTGGTGGCATTGCTGTAAGTCATGATGCACTCCACAGCTGCACCCACTCCACAGTTTTAGTTTGGACCAGGAGGATTTTGTCCTGTGTGTCCATCCTGTCCCATGCTTGGGCATAGCCACCTCCAGTGACATGGGTGGGTTTGCTTCCAGGTGCAACTACACCAGAATACACTACAATAACTAAAGGGAACTCGACCCAGAAGACCAGCACAGAGCCAGCCCGGTGTAAAACCTCCCAGCATGACCTGTTCTCCTTACAGAGCCCTTCCTGCTGCACTGCACCAGCTTCCAGCTGAGCCTAATAACCTCCCTCCCTGTACACAAGTCTAGCAGCCAACACATCACCCAGGGAACACACACCCTCAGTGTGTAACCCAGATTTGAGCTTATTGCCTCTTTTTCCTCATGATTAAAACAGGAGAAATGCTTCTTAGCTAGGCAGCTGGTTATAAGGACTGATTAGGGTAAAGTTCCTTTGAGAAATTTATTTTTAAACTGATGTAGGCCAGCTTTTTAGCTATAAAGATGGTGGAAGGTATGATCCCAAGTGCTTCTGCTGACCCAGTTTCACAGGAGCAGGCACCACTCTTTTACAAAAATGGGACAATAAAAGAAGTTTAAACCCTTCAATCCTGGTTTTCACCCTTTTCCCAGTTCATTTTGGAACAAATCTACATGGCAGCAGTAGCTGGCTCAAAGCAGCCTCTAGGGGAGCCAGAAGATTGTATGCAGGGGTTTTCAGAGAAGCAAGCTAGCCAAATTTCCTATACACCAGTCTTTGTTAATTTTATGTTTAATGCAAATTGCTTGCCCGTGTTGGCCCTAGCATCCTACCCAAAACCTCAGACAATCTGCTTGTTCCAGATGACTTTTTCAAACTGGCTCTGCTGCAACATCTTTAAAGGCCGGTACAAGTTAATGTGCAGATCTCAGACAGATGTTTCCAGCCCAAATATATTCAGGTGACAAATTGTGCATCCCCTGGAATGGCATCACTAAGCACATGAGGTGCTGCAGCAGGGCAGCTGACAGGGAAGGCATGCCTGGCATGCAACCACAGCTTCCAAGGGAATGGCTTCCTTAGAAAAGGGCCCAACAGCACACAGAGCAGACAGGACCAATTAGGAGCTCACAGGGAAGGCAGGACCAAATAAAAAAGGTTGTCAGAAGCCTGCAGAGGTTATGTCAACACTACAGAGGCCCAACGAACTAACTCTGCCCTCTCAGAGCAATTCAGCTTCTGTCCCATAGGCTTTGCATACAGTCTCATTCGCACACTTTGCTGTCGTGGCTAAAACATCTACTCATCTTCAAATTTAAGGAGGAGTTAGTACAACATGAATTTCTCTCCAGTGCTCAGAGGTCTATCTGCTCCTTCTCTTGCTCTTTCCTGGGGGTGGTTGCCCAACTCCCTGCACTATGGCTCACGGCCCATATTGGAAATGGAAGGGAGGTACAAGCTTTTTAATGGACTTTTAGTTCCTTCAAGAGTTAGTCACACATGGGAGAGAAAATGCACACCTACAAAAAAGCAGCTGTACAGCTGCATAAGCAACATGCATTCAAGAACACTGAAACAGACTAAGTAATTCACATAGTGATAAAGAAGATTTTTATAGGAAAAAGAAGTACTCAGGATAAAAGAAACAAACTAAAAAAGGAAATCTTCAGACAAAAAGCTTTTTCAAATTGATGAAATTATTTCAGTATGAGTACAAGTTCCTACTAAGTTCAAACCTAAATGCTTTCTCTGCAAGCACCACCAAGTACAGAAATCAAGAGACTTCTGCAAACAATATGCCCTGAAAGCAAAGCAGCAGATAACACAAGATGAAAGTAAGCCTCCCACAAGTTTAGGGTGGACACACAATGCAGATTTATCAAATAAAAGGAAACAAATCCTGCTGTCACAACCCCTGACTCTAGCTCAGAAACGCTTTGCACACCATTTCCACATAGATGATATATTCTAAAACCCTTGAACTCACAGTCCATGGCAAGCTGGACAAAGCAAACAAAAAGAACAGGACAAACCTCACTCTTGAGAAAAAACAATGTGGTAGAAATCCTTTACTGGAACATCTGGAGTCATCAACGCTCCTGTTACACAGGGTGTAACGAGAGATCCTTGAACCAGCTCGGCTTGGAGCTGCGGTTTGATTAGGATGTGGCACGCTGGCAGTGGCTGAAGCACAGCAGTTTTGTGCAATGTGCTAAGGTTAGGCTTCAGAAAACCACAAAGCCCAGAGCTCCAAGCACACTGCAGCTACAAAAGACATGCCAAGGGGAGCACAGGACTGCCACAACATGGCTCCCTCCACACCTTTCTGCTTGGCACCATCCTGCAGCTACCCCTCCCTCCTTCCCCAGTACCACGAGGGGTCACAGTCTCCACCAGGACCAGTCCCATCCTGCCCAGCCAGCAGCCATGCATACCAGATATTTACAAACTCTTCTTGGTCGCATAGAACAAAATGAAGACAAAATGAAGTCTGCCCACCAACGTCAGGCATATGCCACTGCTCAACTGTCAGTGTTGTTTTTTTAATAAATGGATTACCATTTCACACCCATTGGGATAAAAGGAACAAAGTGAAATCCCAAATTACAAAAATTACAATTAAAAAAATTGTTCCCAAGGAAACAAAAGCTTTCAGCCAAAATTTTCTGTGCCACTCTTTTCTTCCTTGCCTGTTCTGGGCGATAGCTCCTCACCACTGATGCAGCCCCATTTGCCACATTGACATTCAATCAGCACTTTCCAAAACAAGAGGATTTTCATGCCAATTTATCTTTTGTGTCCAGAAGATACTGGACCCTCTGGGTAGGGATTCTTAACCAAACCAACTGATCTAGCACTTCCAGCTTACCTTTGGACCACTTCCTGGCTTCAAGTGATAACCAAAAACAAGTTCAAGATTCACTATTTTCTCAATGCTCTCTTCAGCTCCACCTGCAGAGTCCTGCCAAAAAAACAGGCAAAGGTGAGAATTCCCATCTACCACAACCCATTGGGAGACAGGAGCACACCCTTTGGCGGCAGAAAGGATTTGCCTTTCAGGTGCCACAAGTCTGGCAGGCAGTAGAAAGGAGACATCCAAGAGAGGCAAAGGCTTCTGCATGGGCTTAGGGCTGGTAGTGGATGGTGACCAGGAGATGCTGGACAATTTCTGCTCCTGGCTGAGCTGCTCTGGCACAGTCCCTGTGAGAATTGTGGCAGCCACTGCCATTGGAACTGCAGCTTGCACAGCAAGGCAGCAACGCTCTGACTTTCATTTTTCCCTCCAGGAAACAGAGCTTTGCTATATGCCAATTCGCTTTAAATGGATTTCACTCTACAGCTGTGCAATACATTATGACTTCATAATTTCTTTTCATGAGCTACTTCAGGATTTGGGGTCTAGAATTCCTTGATTAGCTCACTGAATTAAATAAGGCAAATATCTGCTCTAGCAACATCAAGGTACCCAAACACTCTCTCCCTTGTGCATGGGTCTTATTACTGATAGCAGAAAACAAACTGGTTAATGTAAGGGTGACAAAACACTAAATCATCCTTCTCTCCTGTAACATTAGCAAACTTGGGAATGATGGGCTTATTCCAGGCCAGGAGTCTGCTGTTCTTCAGTGGTGACCAGTTGGTGGCAGCAGTTTGGAGGAATGGCTCTTCAAAGTGGTTTCTGATTAATGACAGCAAATTGCAACCAGTTGTCATTTAATTTAATTCTACCGGCACCGTGATAAAAACTTAGAACCTCCTTGAAAACTACTTCTATTATCCTATTATTTGTTCTGATGTGACCCATTGCTGCTGTTGACTCTCCACATTTGTTACAACCCTCTGTAGGAACTGCAGCCTTACCCTCCCCTGAATGGGGGAAAAGTTGAGACATGAGAACAGTGAAATATTCATACCAGCATGAAAAGCACATCTTATATCAACAGTGAGACTTGCCTTAATTAATGGTGGAAAATGAAATAGATTTAGGTAGTCATGGGTTAACTTCTCGATAGCAGTCTAGGAAAAAAAAAAAATCAACAAAACCAGATGGGAGTTATTTAGTATTTCATCCTCAAATATCAGCAAGAAAAACAGCACAATCCCAGGTGCCCTCTGTTTTCCACTGTGGATACATTAGGGCATGTGAGAAGAGTTTAAAATATAGACTTGTTCTGGAAACTGTTGTGGTAGATTAGCCCTGGTTTGTGTTCAGAATCAGATCTACTTAATCAGAGAAAGAGATTGTTCAGGAGCTTGTTTTTATTGTTGTTATTTATGCTCAGATCAACCCAGGAAGCTGAGATCTTTCATTTTGGACATTATTGACTTTATTAAGTTTCAATAATTTTCCCTGTAGGAAATGTAAATTAAATATATCAGTAATGGTGTGTGGGCATGGAAAAAATGGCTGATGAGCAAAAGGGGAATAAATCGGTGTGACTTGCAAAGCTAAATTTGCAGAACTAGCAATTACAATACAAGTCTCTCTACTAGCAAATTGTTATCTAAAATGATTGAGACCCAACTGAATTATAGATGCTGCTTTTATAGAATCCCTTTTCCAAAGCTGACTGCCAAAAACTGAACTCTCTCCTGTGGCTGCAGTACTAATACCATTACTGCTGTTGTGATCACATTTTCCAGACCGTGATTTTCTTAACTCATTACAAACATTAGATATTTAAAACACCGTTTTAAAGCAAAGTTCTAAGAGCAAAGAAACCTGTCCGTCAATCGGCTTTAAAGTTGTCCAGCTGAGTTTTGTTAGTCTAAATATGCTTTACACTATAAATGAGACGTGGAAGTTGAGAAGCTGAGATTTCAGTTCAAATAACTGCTTCTGTATCTGTTTCTCCTTTAGCTAAAGAGAGCTCTCTCTGAAGATTCCCAAGCTTTTCTGCTGGGAGAATGGCCCTCCTAGGTGAATCTGGAGCAGTACTGCCATCCAGCTCACAAGGAAACTAAGAACTACAGATGAGTATATAGACCACAGCACATTTTCATGCCTCATAAAATGCTCAGGTTGCTTTGAGTTCTAGACCCGTATGAAGCTATAATTCTATTTATTTTAGATACCAAGTATGTTCTCTATTTAGCTTTGTAACTTTTTTTGTTGTTAATACTACTGAAACCCCATAGACTTCGTAATACACCATAACCTACTGCAACATTCAACATATGCTGATAATACCTTTAAATGGATGATGTGTCCTCTGGAAACAATTCCCATGTCCTTTAAATCCTCTTCTTCTAGAAGAAGCAATTGCTTCCCAGTGATATGATGTTCCTTAAACAAGCTAGCATAGACACTCATTTCACCAGAAGTATCACCTTAAGATAAAAGAGGTTATTCAGAAATCCACACAGCACTTTATTGGAGGGGGGGCAAATGAACAAATGTATATTAGTTCAAAGATGTGAATATGAAAGGACATATGAATAGCTTTTACCTTTTCTAGTAAGTTGTTGCATCCAGAAAAACTGCAAAAAAGAGGAATCAATCTTGAAGTTCAAATTATCAAAATCTTGTATTACAGTTATTTGGAGTTCACAAGTAATCATCCTTTTTACAACAAAATTTAAAAATATTTCTCACTTTGGGATAAATGAGTCAAGATTCACCAATGCAAGTGATTACTTCTATTTAGCTCTTCCAAACTGCCTTCCATTTTGCAGCCACCTTTCTCAGTTTACTGTCATGAAGAACTGAAGTGACTGAAGCAGAAGCTGAGAAATGTCACGTGCTAAAAGGGCTGAAGTGAAGGAGCCAGGGCTTTTATGGTTTTTGCACTGGCTTTCCAGACAGTCCTTTGGTAAATGTCAGCCAAACAACCCCATGATGCACAACACACAAAGGGAGTGCTTGATAGGACATTAAAATCATTTTGACACATCACTATGCTAGAGATGAATCACTGATGTGTCTTGTTTAGCCTTTTAACTGAGTAAAAAGGTATAAAGTACTCAATGCCATTATTTTATATGAAAGAGAGGTTCCACAGCCCCTAGAAAGCCCTAAACTTTTTTTCAGTCAATTGCCATCCAGGTGGCACACAGTGGGATAAAACCTTTGAAATCATTTTGTCCTGTCCAGGGTCGGGTCCTTGGGCACTTCCACATTCCTTAAACGAGGACCCAGGAACACCCTCCTGGCTGCTGTCAGTCCCCAGCTCCCACTGTTTTCTGGACGCTGGAGAATGTGGCTATTCTGTGAAGGTAACTCAAACCCTTAATTTACTCCTGGTCATTTTCAAGCCTTTCTGGGACACAACTTTCACCAAACAAACAACAGTAAAATCTCATCCAGTTGTTCTGATCCGGCCTTCCCTCCCACCATGGCCACTATAATTTGTTACAGAGTTGCAGCACCACGACTCTGGCCACATTAAAACAAAATACTCACCACATCTTCTTCGGTCCATGCACAAATATCAAAGGAGGGCAGCAACTGTGTGAGAGATACGAATTGAAAAGAAAACCATCTGACCATTTTTTTCCCTTCACCCAAATTTTACTCTGGTGGCTGATACTATTCTGTTCCTTTTTCCCTGCAAAGTGCAGGACTTAGGCTGCAACTCATATTGATGTACTAAACCACTGGATTCACACTGATTATGGGCTGGCTCCAACAGCGTGTTGCAGTGTTAAATCGATCCTGTCTCTCTCTGCAGATAAAATCACCAGCAGATCTCCAGCAAAAACAACTTAGGAAGCAAAAGTAAATCATCTGATGGCAAGGGACTCTATCTGCCTCTGCTCTTGGTTCTGACACTACAGGAAGGCTTTATGCTATGATTTCTGCAGTGAAAATAATGCTGGAATTATGACTCCCTCCCAAATGATGGATATTTTCTGCAAAAGGAAGGAAAACTTTCACTGGACAGCAGCCCAAACAGAATTTGGAGTCTTGCCACTGCAAACTGTCTTCCCATCCATGTACAGACAAGTCTCTCTTGGTTTCTGCTTTGTAACTACTCCCACAAGGCTGGGAGAGTGCAGCACTTCCCAGTCTCCTCCTACACTTTGTTGGATGCAAGATGGTGTTAGCTCTTGAAGCACTAGGAAACCACAGAGGAATGGCTGCATTAAACAAAGTTCTGGGATGATTTGAAAACTGACAGAGAAGACGTCACTGTAATAGTGATTGCCGTTTTACTCATTCAAATATATGGTATCCCAAGGGTCACCTTCTTGGCACTTTTATCCAGCTTAAAGGGTTTATCAATTGTTGTAGATCTGTATTGGGACAGTCAGTGTCTCCCAGAAGCTCAGTATCATGATGTAGTTGCAAACTCTTTTGGTGTTGATTACAGTGATTTATGAGACTCAGCTCAGTTACCCCTGAGTCCCCAATGGCTTTGTCACCTGATCCAGAGAGCCCTGCCACCCCCAGGTTCCCCAGACCTCACCCACAAGCCCAGCACATCCCCTGGGCAGGCTCTCACCCCGGCACCTCCAGCTGCACACTAACAGCGACCCACAGCCTGGGCTGAATGCTGTGGGGCACAGGTAGTGCTGGGGGCAACACTCAAGCACAAGGAAGGGCAAGTGGAGGGGGTGAACACCCTCAGGAGGCTGTGAGTTGTGCCTTTTGTAGGTACTTATAGTCAAACAGGCTGGTGCTGCAGCAGGAGCCTGGTATAATAATTTGCACAACTGAAAAATTTACTGCAAGAAGTCCAATAAGGCGTTTTCAGATGTACAGTGGGTTTTTTCAGCTTTCTCCATGTTTAAATATAACCAGTGGAGGATTAGTTTTGCATTATTTAATTTTTTTTTAATGGGAGAATAAAGGAGAAATGTCACACGGTTGATAATACAAAAAAGTGACTTAAACCAGCAGACAATAAGGAACCTCTTGGAACACCAGCGTTTTACACAGTGACACAAATGCATAAAATTTACTGTCAAAATGTTTATTGCAAAATAGAAGTTTGGAACAAAAGAAAAGCAAGGGAAAAGTTCACACCAAAAGAAAGTTTATGACACCAATCGAGGAAATTGAATACATTTCTTTCTGTTTGTTTGCTTTGGTTTTACACCGGAAAATGGAATCCACAGTGTGAATAAAACAAGACATGGTATGTCAAGTGCAATAAAGAGGATAACTGACACTGCAAGGTTTTACCACACAGAAGTGTAACATTGCATGTTCCACACAAATGATATATTCAGTTTACAGCACAAGAGTCTTGGCATAGGCACTGCGCTCAGCTTTGCTTTTTCAGAAGGGAAAATGAAGTTTTCTAACACTGTGAAAATATTTTCTATTCGAATTCCATCAGTTCAAATCTAAAGTGTAAGTAGCATTGACTCCTACTATTCAGTACAAAACTTCTTCAGTAGTGCAAAAGCAAGAAATGCAGTGGACTATATCTGACTTTAAAAGGCATATGAGTATTTAGCACACAATATAAAATGTTAAAAGAAAGTTGTTGGTTCTACAGTTTTAAAATTAAGTCTTCACACATCAGAAATCTCTGTGCAGATTTTACAGTGTACACTAAGTTGAAGCCTGGGGGAAAGGGGAAAGGTCTCTCCTCCAGATTCCTACCAGTGCATTTTAAGGGCTGTGAAAATTACTAAATGAACTTACTTTTTCTACCTGAACATTCTACCTAGGACTGTAGTTAAAACCTCTGTCAAGTCAGAGGTCTTATTAAAAACCTGTAAAAGCTGCCTGATTACAGATAAAGAAGTACAGCACTAAAGACACACAGTAACACTGCTCACTACTTAACAGCTATATGCACATTACAGATCTACTGCTACTGCTGAGAGCAATACCCATCATTACTACATCAGATATTTAACTTAGAATAAACACTTTAAAACCCAGAAGGAAAGGGAATCAACATCTAAGAAAACCTCTGGAATGATAAGCAAATGACAAGCCATGACCATGACTGTGTGACAAGAGGCCACGCCAGACCCCATGTCCAGAAAGCCCGAGGGGACAAGCTCCCTGTCAGGGAGCACTCAATGGCTGGTGATGCAGCACACCTACACACTGTACCTTAAGGCACTTGCTATTCCAAGAAATTAGTGATGTAATTGTCACAAAAATGACTAGATCAAAAGTTTTCCTTCATTAAGTCCCATTTCCATTTTTTTCCACCACTGCTCAATGAAAAGAAAGGGAGTTGGACATCCTGTCTTGGTCCCAGCTGACCATGCATCTTTAAGCAAGCCAAAAGCCAATCCCCCCCATTCTTCTCTGAGGCCATTTACCCATCTAAGTTACTGTCTGCAGTACAGCAGCCTGGTAAAAACATGAAGTTCAGGCCTGATTCAACTTTCCCCTCCACCAAATGAAGTGATATTATTTTACTGCAAATACCTTCAGGCTTTATGAAAGACAGAGGAAACTGGGAGCCCAAAAGGCCTGGCAGGGCCCCGTGAGCAGAGAGGTGTACAAGGCACAGGAAGGCTTTCGGTGGCTTGTTCTGGCTTTGGCCCAGAGCAGCCAGAGAAATGCCTTCTGGGTTTGGTTAATGCTTTCATAAGCTGACACACTATGTGGCTGTGGGCTGTTGTGGAGATTCGTATAACCTGGTGATGAGACAGGTAGAAGATAGGATATACTCCAGAGCAAAATCAGGTGTGGAAGATGAAATACTCTGACCTCCTCCAGCCACCATACCTGCCCACCAGAGCCATTTTGAAAGCCTTTATCTAGTGAGAAGCATTTCAGAGGCAGAAAAAACACACCTTGATTCTCACATATGATAACTGACTTGTAAACTGGAGACACCTGGTGTGAAAGTCATCACAGGAAAGTAAAAATGCAATTAATACCACTGCTTTTTTAGTAAGCACAGCCAATATCCTAAGTATAACACTATCTCAACTGCATCAGAAGAGTTTGTCACGTTATCACCTTATCTACAATTCAGAGGTCACCTTTGCTACTCTAAATTCACCGGGAAGTTTTAGAAGAGCTTAAATTTTCATTTAATACAGTTTAATTTGCTTTGAGAAATAAGTCAAAAAAAGGCGAAGGGGGAAAAAATCCATCTTGCTTCATTAAGAATAACTGAGGCAAGTAGATAGCAGAAATTACTACAAGCATGTTACCACATTCTGATGATATTTGCTGATATAAGTTACACCCCTAGGTAAGCACAAAACCTTGAAGACAGACTTAAACCGTGTGATGTTGCAACTACGAAAACCTGTGTCGTACTATTTAAAAAGTATTTTTATTTCTGTAAAGATTAAGGAGTGAATTTACAAATTCAGTTAAAACCCACACCAACATAAATGTGCATGAAGTGCTCCAAGATTGTCAAACGCCAAAAAAGTGCAAAGTATCAATACTAGGAACAGATTTTGGGGGGGTTTTGAATTCAAAATGTACTGAACCAAATTCTGTTTTCAGTTGTACAACCCTACACTGCTTATGTGGTACAGTAATTTATGCACATTGACACACATCTTAAGACATAGAGTGCACATATTACATTACACAAATCCATCAAATTTTGCTGAGTGCAAAGTGGCAGTTACAAAAATAGTATCATTGCTGTGGATGTTAGCAGACATAGACTTACAAAAACACTACAAATCTACACAGGAAAAGGCTATTTGTTCTCATTTCCATTTCATGATTTGCCCTTCCAAGTCTCTTTTTCTCCCTAAAATCAAGTTGCTTTGATGGACCTAAGAAGCCATCCCCACCTGAGCCAAAGGAGTTTCTCCTTGGGATACTTTGAACATTTCCTGCATCACTTAAATGATAATTTCATCATGAGAAAAGCTTCTAGATACAAGAGGGTAAAGTTCAAGTCAGTAGCTTTGGGAGTGTTTGGGAGGAGGTTAAATGGCATCCTGCAGGAACTAGGGATCTGGGGGGGGTGTAACCCTGTGCAAGCGGGATGGAGCAGCCAGCTCACTTGTGCCTTGCAGGTGAGCAGACCAGTGCTGATGCTCAAGGATAAAACAATTCTTTCTCACAACTCAACGAGCTGCCCACTCTAGAAAAACTCCTTCAAAGAACTTTGTTTTGTCGAGTGAAGAGGTAATGATTTCAGGCCTGCTGTTATCTAATGTATCCATTTTTCTATAAGCTATCCACAAAACACCATAATATGTAGGTTAGAGCTGTGTACCAGGCAAGCCTGTAATTAAAGAAGCCACTCAAAACCAGAAGTTTTATAAAATAAACCCTTACAGTAATTGAGAATGGAATTTTGATGGCTTATTCCCACTAGTGCTGAACTATATAGTAACATTTTTCTTTTGAAATGCTGCCCTTCTTCCTTAGCAAATATTTTACAACATCTTCCTTTCTAACCTGCATCTGTGTTCACACTGGGTTCCCTCCCTCCTTCTGCATTGCCACTAAAGGGGTCATCAGGAGAAACATCCTCACTGCTCTCAACATAAGTGCCTGGCAGGCAATTATTGCAGCAGATTGTTACAACACTGAGTTTTATGGTAAGCTGTAACAGCAGTGACAATAACAATACTTTAAAAGTAATGTAGCTGCAAAAAACAGTTATGCAGAGTCTCGTAAAGATTCCTGACATTACTGCCAGATTCTACTACAGAGAATTTCACATAAGCCACAGTAGTAGGGCCCAAGCTGAAATGTCACAGTGGCTTCTCTTTGTCCTGTGCTAAGGATGGCACACGCTGCTTAGCAGATATGACAGAATCAAAATTTACAAACACCAATTTTTGCTCTCAGGTACAAGAATAAGTCCATCAAAGTTAATGAGGCTTCATGGATTCACATCAACGTAAGTGAAAATTAGCTTCTAGATCACAATATCTGATAATGGATGCAGAGGTCTGATTGCAGTTTACTTTGCTTGAGTGAATTATATACACATGCACATACATGTGAGGGGGAAAAAAGAACATTTATACAAATCACCTACTAACAGAGATTATCTGGGTTCTGCTGCTATTCAGTTTTAAACTATATATTTAACTAACCCCTCTCTTCCCCCCTAAGCTTCTCTCTTCCTAGAAACCCATTTGTGACTTCCCACAATGCTGCCTTGAAAAAGGCTTTAAATTAGAAACACAGCAAACCCCTTCAGTACAACAGTAAGAAAGAATCGATGTAGAGAATAGCAAATCTGGAAGTAGAAGCATATGCATATGATTGACAATTAAAGGGGTAGGGGAAATGACAAAAAAACACAAAAGAAAAATTTGAAGTACATTAAAAGCATTAATGGCATTGAAGTTTCTCCCAGTGTTTCCAGATCTTAAATTTATCAAGCCATAGTTTCTGTAATCAGGCACTAGGAATTATAGATATAATCATAAAATAATAATAATCTCAATTAGTTTGGAAATTTTAGTTCCAAATTTAATCAAAGCAGAAATAAGTCAGCACAATCGAAACAAAAACAACATATCTTTCTACATACAAATATGCTCAGCCTGGTAAATATCTTTTTTGTTGTTGTTTGGTTTTTTGTTCTTTTACAGGATTTAAACAGACCAAACTGACAGGATTTTTGTTCTAAAACTTTATTGTTTTGCTTTGCTAAAACGATTTCAGGGTTAATTCTACCACTTATTTCATTCGCTGCTATCATCTGTGTCATCAAAATCATCATCATCATCGTCATCTGACCAGTCGAATTCACTGAAACCCAAAGCCATGTTGATTTTCTTCCCTTTTCTCATAGAGGTGGTTTTAGAAGAATTCTTTTTGGCTTGCATGTTTATCTGCATTCCAGATTGCAGGACAGATCCTGCTTGGTTCAGAGAGAAGATATCCCCAAAGCCCGTCATCATCAAGGCCTTCAGACTTTGGTTCATGCCAGCTACCTCCCCGTTACTTGTTGCTGTGATCTGACATGACATCTCTGCACTGTTTGACTCCTCTGTTTTAGATTCAAAGTAAGACTCCTGAGACATTCTTGCAGCAAGAGGTAAGAAAAACTATGTAAAGGAGGAAAGGACAGAGCAAAAGTGAAAGTTAGAACCAATTTAAAAATCAAGGAAAAAGACACCACCAGATTAGTCAGCAATCAACAGAAAGCATACGATTAGTGAATCTAAACACGGAGGTCAAGTAAGAATTCATTAAAACAGATAGCATCCTGGGGTCATTGTTCTTAAACCAAAGTGCAAAATCACTGAGTGGCATGGCAAGAACCACAGGCAACAGAGCTTTCATGACAAAAGAAGGTTCAAACTCTTCAATCCTTCATTTTGTACAGCACAAAACAGAATATGACGTTTACCAATCAGGTGGACTAGTTCCAAGGCAATTGGAGTTGCTTAATTCAACCTTTCAGGATTGAAGAATAAATCAGGTTAAGACCAGAGAACCCAAACAAGCTCTGCAATTTGATGCAGAAGTAGCAGCCCCTAAGTATCAGAAATGAAAGCAGCAGCAGACTGGTTTTGAGAGTATGCTCAAAAGGAGAGAAAGAGTCACCCTGCAACAACAGCCACAATCAGAAATGAGTCTCTCACCAATGCAAAGGAAAGGAGAACTGGCCTCCAGCCTACACCAGCACCACACCTTCAGAAGCCATCCCAGGGACAAGCAGGCAGGGGAAGAGGGGTGGTTTTGGTCAGCTTGTCAGCTTCTTCAGCCTTTTTTTTTTCATTTTTGCCTTTTTTTTTTTCTTTAGTGGCATCAAGAGACATCTGTCAATTGGTTGTACATCATATTAAATTTCTACTAATCTTCAGCTACAAACAACAGCAATCTCCTGAGCCAGTCTGTTTGTAGTAACAAATGAAATATGCCCTCTTCAGGTAAATGATGAATGCCTCTTCAGAGTGGCCAGGTTAGTAACCTCTGTGACATGTTTCCCTGTGCTCCACAGGGAATAAAAACTCAGGAGCTTCATCCTGAGTTAAACTACCTACTTGTCTTGGGGTGTCAGACTGAGACACCACTAAAACAACAGCAAAGAAGCTGTGTGTGAACACCTGCTCTAGGCTTTCTTTCCAAGGCATTTGTAAAACTACCTGCCCAAAATTCATGGGTTTTCATATCTTTTTTAACCTAATCAGAAAACTGACTGAAGAGTCAATGGCAGTTGATCACAATGGGTTACAGGGGTGATTATGGTGATGCCTGGTGAACACGAGAGGCTTCACAGCCAGGGTTGCTCAAAGAGTGCCCCTTTCTTGGTAAAACCACTTACACTGACTAATTTTCTATCATTAAAAAAGACAGTATCTGTCTTCTGTTCCACTTGAGCTTTCCCTACTTACATAGAGTTACTATTTGCATTGTGGTTAAGCAAAATTAGTGATCAGGGTTTAAGAAACAAAAATAAAACTAAGAAGTTGGGATGATGGATAGGATAATGCATCCTATCACTATGTGATGAAAGAACCTGGCTGTACAAAAAACCCACTTACACCATCAACAGCATGCTAGTTGGATCAAGGATCACCAAAAGCTCTTCCTGATAAAATGAAGGAATCTTTTAAAAACAAGACCTAGTACACAGCATACAAGCTTAATTGCCAGGTAGTTATGGTCACTTTAGATCCACAGAAGAGCATCCCCTGACATGTGGGAAGAATTCCCTACAAAAATCAACAAAGCTGCAAATCAGCTTTCCACTAAAACACCTTTCTGGGTCATTGACTGTTCAATGTCTGAGAGTGGGTAAGCTGTGAATGGCTCATTTTGCAAATTATAATCACTTTACTTCCTCCATATTTAGCCATCTCGTTATCTGGACAATTTAAACAGTTTGTTGGGACAGGACATGCCTTTAGTGACACAATGCATATGATGACTATCAGAAGAGACACTTAGAAATGGCTGGGATTCACCAGTCTGTCTAAATTCCATGGTTCTTAAATGACCACCTGCAAGTACAGGGCATCATATATGATTTATGGATTTCATGCCTTGCTCACTGTCTTCCTCTAAATAAGATGTTCATCTTAGCTACACATATACCCTTGTAAAGTAAAATCTGCTTTCAAGAGAAGTCTCCCATTTCACTGCA
Organism: Hylia prasina; assembly: GCA_013397195.1. Lineage (NCBI taxonomy): Eukaryota > Metazoa > Chordata > Aves > Passeriformes > Sylviidae > Hylia > Hylia prasina. The sequence continues at coordinate 1,129,394 of VYXD01005457.1, forward strand.
GCTATGCATATATTTTACTCCACCAAAATCCTCCAGATTCCCTTGTGTAGAGGTTCTTGGAGATCCACACAAAGGAATTTGCAGAGATCAGACTCAAAGGTGTCTCTTGCATAAGATGCAGCAGAAATAGTGTAAAAGCAAGAGCAGGGAGAAATGCACAGAAGCATTTCTAAATATTGGCCTTATCCTTCCCTCATGCTGAAGTGAGTGAAGCTATACTTTACTCTTTGGAGCAGGAGCAGCCTGCCACTCATAGTTACCTACCATGCAGGATGAAGCTTCTACCAACCCTACAGCACTGGAGAATCAAGTGGCAGAGACAGCTTTGCTGTTCTCCTGTCACTTGGGTTAAGTTTCTACTCCTGCACATCACTGCTGGCCTCCGGTCTTTGCTGCGGAGCCAAGTGAAGAGGTGACTGCAGAACACAGAGCAGGGACAGCTAAGACACAACGAGGCTAGTGCTGGCTAAGAACCAGGTTTATGCCTAGTGGGAACTCTAAGATGTGTCACAGCTCTGCCTGCCATGTCTTTACTCCTGCATTTATAGTCAAGGCAGTTTAAAGTTAAGCACTGCAGCTCCCTGTTGCAACCCTCTACTCTGATGCTGCTGAGCAGACACTGCCTGAACTAATGGAGGGAGACAGATGCTTGACTCCCAAGGATTACAGGTTGCAAACAGAATGCCCAAAGATATTTTGCAAATGATTTACAGGTATGATTTTACAATATAGTTGTATGTGTAACCAGTGGTATGGAAAAAAACCAATCCTGCTTGAACAAGCCCTTTTTTTGCCAGTATGTTAATTTTTTTTGAATAAAAGGGCTTTTTTAAAGCTGTGTAACAGTTCACTTAAGATGTGTGGAAAAAACAAACCTATATTTCTCTATGAGAAGAAATTGCATTTAAATGCAATAGGAGAGTTGGGTTAATGCTATGCAGAAAGACAGTTCATGCTTAGCACAATAGGCCTTAGCACAATGCTTTATTCTTGCAGCAATGCCAGCTCTAAGTGAAAAGTACAAGTCATAAGCAAGTACAGCATTAAAAAAACCCGAGGGCCTTGCTGGTGAAAAGGTTTGCTCATTAAGGCTGTGTCTCATGCTGTGCTCAGGATAGAGGATGGCCCACAGCTCAGTTACTGGAATCTTGCAAGTGTTAAAGCAGGCATACAGCTATCTACTGAAAACATACAGAATCTGCACATAAGAAAACATTTATCCTCTGTGATTTCATTACTGCATGTTTGCAGCTGGAACATAAATGCAACTTCATTTAAAGAACAGCAATAAGCTATGCCTTAAAAACAAGTCATATGTAAATGGATCTGACTGGAATCAAGGTTATAAGTAGGATAAAATTGATGCTACTGCAATCTCAATTTGGTATTTGTTTTAGCTAGTGCTTTAAAAACAAGTAGGTATCAGAGTATTTTTTTTAACAACTCTGTTGTAATATGTCTCGCCATGCACTAAACCCTGTGGTCCTCCCTTGCCAATCAGTGGTTGAAGAGCATAGTATTTCATTAAGAAATTCAAGATAATGCAAGGAAGGTTTTTTGTTCAATTTACTAATAGAAGTGTGGGAATTCTACCAGCTGGTAACTGGCAAGTCAAAGTTATGTTAACTGTAATTATGAACGTGTCATTAAATTAATACTGCAAATTTTGACCCCTTTTTCACAGAATGGGAATTTGCTTCCTCTCAAAGAAAAAGAACAGAACTTTAAAAAATCTGCGTAAGTTTCATTACATGCCTTCTGGAAGATACAAATGATTCTTACATTTAAGACCAAATCTTGCATCCTATAAAGTCAACAACTTTCTAGTCAAAAAAAGAATTTATTGAACGTAACTTTTAAAGCTGAGAACTCCAAATAAATCAGTGGGTCACTGCTTAAAATGCCCATGTCACAATATAAACTATCAGTCATATGTGGTATCTAATATATTAAGTGAAATATTAAAAAATCTTTAAGTGATGCAATAAAATTGGCCCAAAGGAGCTACTAAAAACAGGAGCACTACTTCCTTGGTATGTCTTGAGATTTACATAGACAAAGCTCCAAATACTTCTGACACAAGATGAAAGGTTGAATTATTGTCTACTTACAGGAGTATTTGATTGTTCAGTTAACTTCTGCTCCCACATCTTCAAACGTCTCTCCCGTTCCTTTAGTTCCTGCTCTTTAAAGCTCAGATCACGCTCCAGTTTCTTTAGTCTCTCTAAGGTTGCCTCAATTTCACATCTGCACGGAGACAATTTGTTATGTCTTGTCTTTTCCTGACAGATATAAATTGTTCATAATTCCCACTTGAATGTTAATTAAATGTGAAAGGCTGAAAAGTACAATACTAACTCAAGCAGTTCATTTAATTACCAAATGCAAAGTCTTTCACAGCTTTAGGAACAAATGGCAATGTTTATACTTCAGAACAACCATAATACCTTCAGTGGAAGAAAAATAACATTTAAAAGAGTAAAATACCATATAAAAACATTTTTTAAATGAAAATGCCTTCTTTCCCCCAACATCATGAAACATGATCTGATCGATAAAGAAACTGCATTAAGAATTGGTAATGGGACAAGCATTAGCAATACAGGCAGCCCAAGAAGCCCATTTGTCTGGGTTTATAACTTGACTATAAATACTATTTGTATTTACACTCAAAATGCACAGAAGCATTTTATGGGAGAATGCCTTCCCCACTTACCTTCCTTTCTTTAGATACAAGAGCAAAAATACAAACTGTGATATAAGCCAGCCCTGCAAATGGTTACAAATACAAACTTCTCAAGTTTGGAACAGTTGTGACAAGGATTTGGTTTACTTTTCTCCCCTTCTCACCATAAAAGTAGGTTTTCAAAGTTATGAAAAGTAGGAAGGGCAGGAAAGGAAGGCAGTACTCTAAGAAAGTTGCAGATACCATCTTTATTTGGTTTCACTGCATGTACTTCCCTTGACAAAGTAGTTTCCTTTGACATACTTTCTGATGGATGGTGTATTTTAAACACATGAACTGAACATGCTCTTGGAAAACAGTTTAACAAGATTTGCACTACACAAATACTCAGAAGGTAGACAACAATTCTGTCACTAGATTCAGACATATATTTTGCTTGTGGGGTAACCAAAGAAAAATCTCCAGTTAGTATCAGAGGTTGTATTTGCATTTAATATTTCTGTGCCTGTTTGGGAGACTGTGTACTGCCTGCCACCTATATCCTGACAGTTGTGGGAAGAGTCAGTCACAGTGTTTTGTTTTTCTCCTTGAAAAAGTGAGCTCCTAAGAAGACAAGAGATCCTAAAGAGAGCTCCAAAGATAGCCATTTGGACTCTGCAAGGCCAAATATTCTGCTCAAACTTCCACATTATTTTTCTTGTGTTAACACATTGTGTACAAAATATGCTCCTTCTGATGTTTTCATGAAGAAAGTAGAAGGACTAACAGAGTTAGCTGTCATTTCTGCTTGGGGTGGAGAAAGAGAACTACTCATTTCTGTAACTCTCCTGTCCTGGCATGGAATGCTTAAACTCCTCCACTAAAAGAGTTTAGCTTCTCAATGTGGGAAAATAGCATACCCAAAGAACCTATTTAAGCAAATCAAATAATAGAAATATTCCCAATTTTAAGGATTTCTCATTTTCATAAGACATCTGTGTCAGGGAGTAATGCTTACAAAGTACAGTGAAAGGATTCACAGCTAGAACAACCAGCAAATCCTACTGCAAACTTTACCACCATGCTTAATTCTACTGCAGAAATCAGCCACCTGGGGGCAAAGGCATTTATCACACTTAAGTCCTGCTGAGCAAGCTGTTCTATGTGGTGGTCAGGAGACATACCCCTCATAATCACCATGCTTCAGATTTCAAGAAAAATTCTCTATCATATTTAGGCATGCATAGATTAAGACTGATCCCTCTGCTGGGTAGAAAGTGGTCACATCATAATAAAGAGACAAGGGAACAAACTAAAAGGCACTGGACTGAAGGTCAGAAAGTGACTCCTCCCCAGACATCCATATCCCTCACAAACCCTTTCTGTCAGGTGCAACACATACTATGCTATCTACTTTGGAAACTACAGAGCAATCTGAGGGCAGTTGCAAGCACTGCTTTTCTTAGTTTGTATCTCATCATCGCTGCTCCTTACACACAACTCTATAATTTTTTAAATATGTAAATTACATTCTCTTTTAAAATAATATTAGGCACTAAGGGAGTCCTGGTAACAATAGTTTTCTCTGTGTCAAAAGTCTATTTTGTACTGTAATTATCTCTCTTCATTAGACAGAAACTTCTCTTATAATAAAAGGTCAGTCTGCAAAAACAGTTGCATTCTGAAAAATAATTCCACTGCATAATGAAACTGTGTAATTAAAGAGAAAGCTACTGTACATTGCCCAGTTAATGAGTCTTACTCCATAAATGAAAGAGCTTGAAACATTATACATGGGAGGACGTGGATTTGTTTGCTTCTGTAGTTATGCAGTGTGAGTTTACTGGTTTTTCTATAATGATTTCATTCCATGACACTGAAGAACAAATACTGCATTACTAGAAATTATAATGATAAACATTCACAGATTAGAAACACTGACTGGCATTTGTTTATAGGAATTGAATTGCTACACATACACTAATATAAGCATCACTAATAAAATATTTTAGACATTGAAGCAGTCACTCGTAGGGAGAGGATGGAAGCAGAGATGCAGTTAGTATATATGACTAAATGCAGACAAATATGATCTCTCACTGAATTGGAACATCATTACTTCTACAGTAATTTTTTCTGACTGTAATACAAGTGACTTCAGAAAGGGCTTCAAAAAGATCACAGAATATGAACTTAAACATAGGCAGACCTATGCAACTCAGGCATAAGGCAAGGCCCCTATTTTATTAATCATAAAAATGTACCAAACACATGTGGAACAGTTAGGAAAGAAGACACTGAATTATTTTGAGCAAATACAGAATGAGCAGATCAAAATGTGATATTGATATAAAAATTAGGACCAGAAAATGTTGCAAATAAGACTGCATTATATAGATAAGTCCAGTGTCATTTGTTTTATCAATTCCAGCAGTCATGTGTAGACTCAGCCCACTCTCAGTTTTCATGCCATCCAGTCAGTGATACTGAAGACTCCAGTTACTTGCTGTTACAGCTACAATTTTGTCACGTCTATACAAAAAGAACCTCAGCTTGCCTTTTTTTCAGAGTGGGGAAAAATGCAATCCAGCTTGTCTGAGCTTTGATATGCTTTGGTAAGTGCAGTATCCTTGTGAAAGTGCAGTATCTGGATCATTAATTCAGAGGTCCCTCAAAGGAACAAGCATAATTTTTGCTTTTCCCAAGCCCACCCTTCTCCAGGGCTCTGATATCCAGGCTTCATTAAAATTCCCTATTTTGTGGTAACACATCTCATTCTTTCCCTACTGCTGGTTCCACTATCTCTTTGCAAATCACTATGGGATTAAAAAAAAAAAAAAAAAAAAAAGCAGCCAGTAAAAGCAAAGATTTTTCAATGCAGAAGTTAAAACACATTAAACTTCTATGCAATTGGCTTTAGTAACAAACTTAGTCTCTTTCAATTTATCCTTTGGGATCACTTTATGCATCTTTCATCTACTTCAGGTGGAAAAATTTTTGCATTCATGAAAGCTCCCATACAGACATGGCTTTCACATCAGGGCAGGAAGTTGTTACCAGAATTTGGAGAGGAGAGCACCCCTCCAGCTTCCAAACAAGTGCCCACATGATTTGTGCTCTTTCTTAATGTGTTTTCATTTCGACTCAATTCAAAAATCATCTTTGCTTTCAGGCAAATAATGTCCTATCATGAATTTTTATTTTCTCTCTCATATTTCCTTGTCTCCAAGTCATTTATTCTTCCAGAAAAAATGCCACATTTATTTTTAACACAAGTCTCCATGGGAAGAAGTTTTTTCATTACTTGACAGTACCAAGGAGCTTTTTGTTGCTACATGGGTTTTCCTTAACATCTTTTCAGACATTTGTCATCTGAGAAATTTAGGTGTATCAAAACAAAATTTGCAAGAAATACTTAGGCCACTTGAGTCACACGTCAAGAAATAAACTCATTAGGTAAAACAATGTTTGTTACCAAATGTCAGCAACTACAGCTTTTATTTTGCTATATCGGCACGGTTTAAGTAGTTATTCACTTTTCCTAAAGGCATTTGAGTACTTGCTCATCTTTTAAATAAATATTTTTATTATATAGGGGTGTATAAGAAATCTCCCATTCGGGTGTACTTTTTTCCCAACCCTCCTTGTTCTGTCTGCTGTCAAACCCACAGTACGGTGCTCAAACTCTGCATAAACAACGGTGGCCATGAAGTTTGGGTGTTTTAAATAGCGCCATCAGGGCTCTGGGCAGGGCGGCACAGGCCCCCAGCGGGACCGGCGGGGCCCGCGGGAGGAGCGGGGCCGGGCACGCCCGGGCCGGGCGCGCTG